>NBAY01000098.1:0-116225 GCA_002794775.1 Porodaedalea pini | reverse complement strand
TTCTCGCAAAGCGGCAACACAAGGTGCGATGGCATCAAAATACGGTGCAAACTGACGAAGCACGAGGACGGAGAAATCCTTGTGGCTTCGAAGAGTTGCTGCTTTACATCGCCGAATATTGTCGAGAGTAGGATTGTCCATACCAATTCCATTCCATCTTGCAACCTCCGACTTAGAGAAGTCGAAGCCGTCGCAACGAGTCGTGTTAAGTGGCCCTTGCTGAGCAGTGCACAACCAGCATAGCGAGTAGAAGACAGATTCGAGGTCGTGATAGTAAGCATGTGCGACTTTGTTTCTCTCTTCAGCTTCCAGCATCTCGATGGCCATGAACGGAAGAGTTCCCTGCAAAACAGACATATCTCAGCGGCGGAAGTTTATAGAAAAATGAAGATCAACGGACCGTTCGAGCACCCTTTGCGATGTCATTCGAAATGTTATCAAGATCGAGGGCATAATCGAAGTCGATGATGTAGCCTCGAATACGGGACGTTGGATCCTCAGGATCAGATCGTGGCAAGGATAAGGTTTCCGTATAAACTGATATCGCGGTGCAACACCTTCTTTTCAATGAGATCTTCGATGGCTGGAAAAGAAATAATGTAAGCACTACAAGGAGGAACAAATAAAGCAAGACAACTTACTTTTCACGATGTCCTTTATCGAATTCAACAGTTCAGTGAGATTCGCAAAGTTCTCCAGGGGCTGTCCATATGGTTTCATGATGATCCGGCGGTGCGTCCGTGTCTCAACCAATCCAAATCCATGCCACTTCCTATTCTTCAACCATATACCATCCTCTGCCAGTACTTGACGATCGGTGCCAGTCGTGTCATTCTTCCCTCTATCTGGACTATCTCGTGGTCAATCACCCTCACAACACCTTCCACATCCTTCACCTTCTCCAGGATCTCGTGCTCAAGCTTTTTCCGCGAGTCGTCCACCCATGCATCCTTGATCACAGCATCTTGTCCATCAAGCACCGTCTTGAAGCATCCCGTCCCTCGTCCACGTACCGACTTCTCAATGTAAAGCGGCTCTTCGCATTTGTGACGCACACCGTTCAGCCAAATATGATACCCACCCTCCTCCGACTTCTCGATCGTCGGATCGTATCCCAAACGAATCTCATCGACAAAGAGTATTCCACAGACGATGCGAACGAGCTTTTCAGGTTCTTGATTGATGTCGAAGCCCTCCGAACAAAGCACGCCGCTTCGGTCAAAGACGAAGAAGAACATAGTTGTATACTGAAGAACGGCGCCCAGGACAAATCGTCGGTTGTGCTGCGCGGCAAAGACCATACGAGCGCAATTAAGAAGCTCTCGGTATGCATCTCTCAATGCTTGAGTGGAACCACCGAATTTTAATTCGAACAGTGCGCGGACGTCACGCCAAGCGGCATCTTCTGATTCAGCCTTCTCCTTGTCGAGCCCGACGCAATCAGGTTTTCGGATACAATTGACTGGAGCATCCGCAGGGGCGCGATCCTTGAAGCGTGCAGAGAATACGCGTGATTTAGGCGTGGTCCCGTCTATGCCATACTCCGAGCGAACGCAGTCTACAATTTCGTTGAAAAAATCGGCAACCTGTTCCTCATCCGACTTCCATCGAACCGGCTTCCCGTCCACATCCATCTTCGACCCCGAAGCCTCCATTTCACTTTCAAATTCCTTCTTATTCGTCCGCCATTTCTCCCAGCATCCCACATTAGATAGATATTTCCCTATCTTCGCTGGTCTCGATTTGAGCTTCGTCATGATGTCGGAAACCTTGACGGAGAATGATTCTGCCAGACGAGTCGACTTCGGAAACTTCGCTTTCCCCATGCCCTTCGAGATTGCTTCGTCGGTGAGCTTATCTTCGATGAGATTAGGCACGTCGATCAGTTTACTGCTCTGAACCTCCTTAGCGAGCGTTCCAGCCATTTTGCTGAGCGCCTGAAGTTCGATTGCCCCGGGTGTGATGACGCTGTGTGAGTTGACGGCGATGGGCGACGCGTGTTTCCTGGGATCACTTGTGGGAGGACTGCAGAGACGTCAATAAACCGAAAAAAAAGCAAAAGTAGCAGAGAATGCTTACTGGACCTTTCCAGGTGATCTGAAAAGACCGATGATATTGGTATCACTTTTGTGATGCTGTGTTCTGTCTGTCATGATGGGACACTGTCAACGTCGAGTCGTTAAGGTCGAGCAAGAGGCGCGGAATGGATGGTGATGAGTGTAGAAGGAAGAAAGACTAACCGTGGATTGTGATCCTTTATATTACGCGAGACGGACCTGCTCAGGCCACGAAACGCAGACAAAAGAAGCGGCGAGTCAGGTGTAGGGTTGGTTGGGTTGATCGTGGCTTGGACAAGTTGGAGAGAAAGAGGATTCTGGCTCGCGTCGCGGCCTGGAAACGATTTCCGTATATGGTTTTTTGTTTGTGATGCAGACACGATCACGCGGGCATCGTGGCTCCTACTTTCCCAATCGATCGATGATAAGACTTTTCTCATGGAAAATTTTCCTCATTTTGTTTTTACTTCGCGATCGGTCTCCTGTTCTGTTTTCGACAAAGAAAAGCCCAGACTCTTCTTAGGTGACGTACAAACGCCGGGATGAGGGGGAATTAAGTACTTATGCGCGCACCCAAGTTGAGATATGAGCACTGAAACAAGATGCATCATATCGCAAGGTACTGTAAATTAGTAAATAAAATGAGTCGAAAAAACCGTCACTAGTACTCATTCGCATCTTATTATCGGCCATTAATTTCAGATACGCTGTAATCCTTGTTTTTATAAGTTTATCCTGGATGAAATGTGGAAGGTTCTCGTTTTTATCTGCATCAACAGTTACTGTGGACTCGGAGCAGTTCAAGGTAGTTTTCAGATTTCCGAAAACTATGAACTCTTTGGCCTGAAAGTTGAGGCATGCATACTGTTCTCATCTGTTCCGAGCCAACCGGCCGTCAACCGTTACGGGCAAAAATAAGGTAAGTGTTATCAACCTGGCCGTTATCCGTTACGCAGACCAAACTTAGCAACCGATGACTTGATTGTCTGTTTACCGAGCTTTAGTCACTGATGCTGTTATACATTTTCTTTCTATAGAATGAGTAAAATAAAATACTCTGACTACAGTGGCTATATTCCGATGGAAACAAAAGCTAGACTTGAATTACTTTGGGGCTCTGAAGTTACAACATGCCGTTACCTCCTACTGGTGTTATGCGTTACCGTATTTCGCAAACTTTATACTATTAGCAACCGTTATGCGTTACTAGGGCAAATTTAACAACCCAACCAACCGCGTTTTATGCGTTATGTTTATCTCGGTACAGATGAGAACAGTATACCGCATGTTTTTACAACCAGAAGGTGAGCTCACCCTCTTGCCTAGTATTATGTATATCCGAATTACAGGTGCATTGTATAGAACTTGAGGTAGCAACATCGACATAGGTGCAAAAGACTTGTAATGCAGAGCTGCGCCGCTTCGTTGCGCCCTGTAATATTCTTTGCAAACGGCTTGCTGTGTCGGAAGAAGAGCCGACAACAGGTGCCACCAAGAATGAAAGGAGTAAGGACAGAGATACTCAATCCCATGATTGTTATAGTCACTATCGGTAAGCACTAGACCGAAAGATGTTCGGGTGCAAGCTCGTTGAGTTGCTAACGTCCTTTTATCTACGGCCTAACGCGGATAAGATATCCTTTGCATTGATTTCTACTCACGATGTATTCCGCATAAGGGATTTCAAAGTAGAACGATACTTGGATAGGTATTACAGTTGACTATCTCACCATACACAGTGTCGATTCCCAAGTTCTCCTGTGCATTGAGAGATTTAATGCATTAGAGGATTATCGTTATGCAGCGTAAGAGCAGTGATCCAGGACAAATACTAGAAGTTAGGACACCTGATATGTTTGCTTTGGATGATGGTAGGGCGGAATTTGACCTCTTCTGCGCGAGAGTTTGTCGAAGAAAGAAGAGAGGCTGCTGCGTTAATCCGAGTGTTGTCGCGTGAGTCACGTTAGAGTCACACCGCGTCGCGTCGCAAGCGCGTACTGACTATAGTACTGGGACTTTATGTACACCTTCGTATCTTCATTTATGCAGTAGCTCTGCATTCTAACATCCGAATATCCTCTCTATAAATAGAGACTTTTTTTATCTTATTATGAACTGCGATCCCTTGAGACTTAAGTGTCGCAGAGCAAGCCTTCTTCAAGACATACTGGAGTACAAAAGATGTATATATCGTCCGAACAGCAAGTAACGAAAAACACGCGCCTGTCGTCTGGCGCAGTACAGATACAGCACTTTTTAAAATCATTACAGGCCCTTCAATACAACGGTATTACTTGGCCAGACTGGAAAGTACAGGAGTCTAGGCGATACAGTAGCAGGAATCGATGTTGCGCTGTCATACAGTCTGCGATAAGATTATTTGCGCATTACTGCGCGGCTCGGCGTCGTCCAGCAAATCGAAGACGTTTGGAGACCCGCAACCATTATTACGATCGAATAGGGAAGAGCGACGTGGAGCGATGTTGAAGGCGGACTCACAATCAACGCCCATCCTAGGCATCTCCTCGGTATGAAAGACTGGAGAGTGAACCTCAAGACGGACGTGGGATGACGAGCGACGAGCGGATGGTAGAAGCGTCAACAGTGGCAATTCTTTGGTTTCAGGCTCGCCATTGCCATCGTGTCCAAGGAAAGCAGAGACAGATGGCATTGAGATGGACTTCTTGATCTTCTTCAAGCCCTGACTTGTCGTTTGCATGACGGAGGTAGCCGCTCTGTTACGCGGTCTCTTCGAAGCTGTGTGGCGCGTGGGGCTGGAGACAGTGACTCTACGGGATGACGGTCTTCTGCCCCTGTTCCTTAACACTTCAGAGGAGTTATCCTCGTCCGAAGGCAATCGTGTCTGTGCTTGTGTCTGTGATAGAAGAACACTGCGAGCCGTCTCCATGAAACTATCGAGCATAGAGCCAAGGCCACGCATAGGCTTTTGTGACATGCTAGGCGGAGGATAAGAATGAGAAGGGGGTGAAATACCCTTGAGATTAGGGGCTGGAATATCCGGCGATCCCGAAGCATAAATTACTTGAAGATCTTGAAGAGCATTGTTGATATTCGGTTCAGTCGGAGAATCGGAGATTGCGAGTAATGGAGACTGAGGTACCTCCAGCGGCGAGCATGGAACAAGAATGTCAGGAAAGTCTGAGGGAAATGAGGATAAATCTGCTTCGATGTTGACGTTTTCGTCGTGTTGCATTGAAGGATACTCGATTTGCGAAGGAGCTCTATAGCGAGGTTCGTCTGTGGGGAGTAATGTCATGAAAGGATCATCTTCGTCGTGGGACGTAGATGGGACAGAGACCGTGCAATTTGACTGGAGGACTTAAGGTGTGATCACTCGACGTCCCTTCTTAGATAATTTACTGTAAATCCCTATTTCAGTGAATGAAGTCAGCCTAAGAGTAGAGCACCTACCGGTCGAACTTAGCCGATCGAGCCTCGTCATGCTCTTCGTACGGAACAAGTTTGAGAGGAGCGATCATTGCCGAGCGTGGCGTTTTATGGACGGAGCTCTTTGGTGTCAAGATTGTGGAAGGTACGGATGGTGATGCTTTTGACAGCGGGGGAAGGGAGGAGCCCCAGTGCAAAAAAGGCCGGCACGATTTTGTCTTGTGAAGTATATTCTCCTTGTTCGCAAAAGAAATGTCGAGCTGACGAGGGACCCGCGGATCGACAAGCTTGATACGTCTATCATACACAGGGGATCTAAGCGAGATTTGACTATCTTGGGGGGCAAGACGCAACGGAAAGGGTGTAATAGCGAGAGAGTCACCGTCCTGTTCTACGCATGACAGCACGGCGGCACGCTGTATGCGCTTGGAGAATGCCATGCCTACCTCCATTCGAGGCTTTCGGGACGCATGATGCAGCTTTCTGACTTTACTGCGCGTCGTTTTGTGAGTTGTACTCGGATGAGGACGCTGGCCCGGAGTGTTTGAATTCCTAGGCGCATAATTGTCGACAACATGATTTTCAGCTTCGTCATCGGACGAAAACTGAATTCGTCGCTGCCTTTTTCGATTGTAGGTCGGTCGGTGACGCTGAGTGTTCGCCATGGCCTGCTGGCGAAGAAAATCATCAACCGTAACGATCGCTGCCTCCTCAGAGAACGGTGAAGTGATGGTCTGCGCAGAGTCGGAAGATACTGTCTTCTGCTGCACATTTTCCCGCGTGCTTCCCTGCACTTCCTGATTGATATTTTCTTCCTGTAGGTCTGCGGGTTCTGCGTCGCCGACGTTGCGGCTATAATAGCCCAGACAGGGGTCGACTGCTGTCCGCCGCCGCTTCTTCTTTATCTGTAGATTTTAGACGATTAACGCCAGTTCTGCACCAAAAGCAGGGTTGATCTTGTAGGAGACTCACCACAATCTCGTCGGTGTTGCCGGACAACATCAGAACATCGGCGACGCGGTGCGGGCGAGAGGCGGCGGTGAGCGGAAGGGGAAAGCGCGTCGGTGTCGCTTGATGTTAGAAGCACAGCCACCGCTAAGCTGTAATAAATAGGCACGCGCGCCTCAACCGTGTGCTTTGTCTTCAGGCCCGTGTCGTCGCTATTTGTCGCCTTCGTTCTGCTCACCATCGCGGAGATCGTCAACATTGAGCTATAAGGCGTGGGGATGCGGCAGACTCGGTCCTCGTCGCGACAGCCCAGCGCGGGGCCATCCAGACGCCCGAAGCCACGAGGGAGGGCCAACATTGTCGAAGAAATTATCGAGCTTAGCGACAGCGACGAGGAGGCTTCCATCGCGTTTCCTCCTCGAAAACGTCAGAGAGTCGCCGATGTTGCTGCCGACACTATCGACCTCACCTTTGTCGACACTGGCTCTTCGCGCGCTTCCACCACGCGAGAGTCTTCTGTCGACATAAGGGATGCGGGGGAGCAGTTCGAAACAAACCGAGCAAAAATACAAGATAAAGCTTTCAGCGACTTGACCAATGAACAAAATCGCCAAGAGCTCCCACTTAATCCTATGCCCTTCATCACCCCGGTTGCCAGCGAAGTCGAGAAGACGCTTGTCAAGCCTTTGGACCGCTATCTATCTCAGGTCCTTGAAGTTGTCCCGGACGTACAACCGGAGCATGCTCGCTCGCTCCTTGCACAGCACCAAGCCTCTTATGGGGACAACGTGGTTGCTACAGTCCTCCACCTCCTACTCGAACAGCCCTATCCCAAGGTCGAACGCAACAAGGGCAAGAGAAAGCGAGAAGATGACGACTCCGGTGAACAACACGTAAAAGTTGCGACAAAAGACTATGGCTGTAAAGACCGGGCATTTGAAGGTGGAAATCATTATGCTGAGATTAGTTTGGTAAGTTTGTCAGTCTAGATTCCTTTACAATAGCGCTAATTTTTTCTGGTTAGAACCAACTGACTATTGATTTCCCTCGCATCCCATTGCCGCACATTCGCCAGATTTTACATCTGAACAACTCGCTCTATGCTCCGACATATCTAATGCTTCGTGAGCAACTCAAGGAGAACCCACTGCCTTTCAAATTAAAGACCACAGCGACGAGACCAGCCGGCAAAGGCAAGCATCATAATGCAGAGTTTGAGCGCGAGCTTTCGTGGCTTCTGCGAACTTTGCAAGACAAAGGAACTAAAGGCGACGGTGCTTCGCAACAGGAAGACGATGGTGGGGAGTGCGAAGACGGTATCGAGTGCGGCTGCTGTTTCTCGACGTACATTTTTGTACGGTCCCTTCAATACAAAAATGCTGACCCAGTCACTAACGATCACTGCAGGACAAGATGGTACAGTGCCCCGACGCGCATCTTTTCTGTACTAGATGCATGACGTCGTACGTCGAGAACCAACTAGGTCAACACGACCCGAACATCAGGTGCATGGACCAGAGCGGATGCAAGCTCACCTTTGCAGATGCAGAGCTCAAACGCTTTCTCTCCCGAAAGCTTCTCGATTTGTACGAGCGCGTCAAACAAACGAAGGAGATTGAAGCTGCCGAACTCGACGGACTTGAGGAATGTCCGTTTTGCGAATACAAAGTTGTCATTGAGAATCCTGAGGAGAAGCTCTTCCGATGTGAACGCGATGAATGCAGTGCAGTGAGCTGCCGGGCATGCAAGAAACTTGTGCGTACAATAATTATCGTTATTTTGCACTTCCCATAAACTTATTCAAAATATCAGGACCATCTGCCAAAGAGCTGCAAAGGTAACAAATATAGCCTTGCTTGATATACATGTCTGACCGATATTTGGCGTTTAGAGGCGGAAGATGATAACGGTCTAAACGCACGACACAAAGTCGAGGAGGCAATGAGTGAGCCGTCTATGCCAATTGTCTTAGGGAGGTGCTGACCTGTCTCCAGCTGAAGCGCTCATGCGAAATTGTCCGAAGTGTAAGAAAGGTATTTACAAATGGTCAACCTTATTAAATCGGGACTGAATTCAGCTGCTTGACAGGATTCATCAAAGAGGGCGGTGTAAGGATGTTCATTTTCGTTCGCGGCAAACATTGATTACTGTTGCGTTTGCAGTGCAATAAGATGTCTTGCCCTAATTGCCGCACTCTGTCTTGCTACGTCTGTCGGCAAGTAATTAAAGGCTATGATCATTTCGATCCTGTACGTGAAGGGTTTATGACTCGTATACTTTTGACTGATTGGACTACTATAGAGGCCTCCTGGGCGCAATCATGGGCAAGGGAGTGATTCTAAACAGAAATGCCTGCTATGGGACTCGGTCGAACAGCGCCATGATCAAGAGGTCAGTTGAATTACTTAGTTTACCAATTCTGCTATCCATTCTGAATGTCTCAAAGGTTGCTGCGGCTCGCGAAAAGGCAATCAAGGAATTGGAAGGCGCAGATCCAGAAGTAGACAAGAAGCAGCTGGAGGTCGAACTGCCGAAGACTGTACCAGCCGCTGCCACTAGAGCAGGGCAAGGGCACGCGCACGGTCATCATTTACTCGCAGGCCTTCCACAAGGTCTCATGCCTGCTATGCCGGCTGGCGTCGCACATTACCCACTGGCTTTTGAGAATAATCCTGCACAGCTGATGCACCGCCTAGGCATCAACATCGGACTGCAACTTGACCCCATCATGCATGCTATGCCCCAATACATTCAGCAGCATTATCAACCTCAGCCTCAAGCTATCGATCTGGCAGCACAGCAGGCAGATTTGGCCGCAAGGCGGAACGCAGTTCAGCAGCAGAACTTAGAAATAATGCGCGAAGTCGAAGAGAGACAGGAGCGTGTGCGTCAGCGGTTTGAGGCTTATCGGCAGCGGATAGACGCCCATATGCAAGTGATGCACAACGCTCGCGCTCCACTTCATTTTGGCGCGGCGCAGCTGCCAGCTGCGCAGCTGTTCATGCCGCATGCACCTGCACCAGTTCCAGCTCGTCAGTATGACTTGATGGAACGTTTGCAACTTGTTCCTGCCGCTCCTGCAGTCCAGCCGCAGGCGGCACCTGCTGCTCATGCGAGGCCCGTACGTGGAGCCGCCCGAAGGCGTTAATCCGCCTCACCAAACTTTTCCTGTCCTGTCCCAGCCCCCCACTCCCCATTTCAATTGTCTAAACTCGCAACTCTCAGCCTAAATTAACATCGCGGCATCGCTTTCATCCATATGTATCACTTTCACTGGGGCTCCTACTATCGGCGACGCGTGTGTGGTTGTTTTTCTTACCCACTAAATATTGTTTCTTGGATCGCGGGTGTTGTCGTTTAACCCTCGTTTTGTTCGTTCGCGTAGGGCTTTTCGTTATTAATGGGATAACATTGCTTGGAGCTGTGGCGAAGGGAGATAAATCGTAATATCATACATGTCGCGACAACAATGAAACGTCTCAGAAGAGAGAAAACCTGGACATCAGCGTACTCTTCGGCTCAAGCATTGTGTGACAAGTCGATCTTCTCATCACTGTTCCGTGTTTTATCGTCTACACCGTCGGCTGCGGGGCCATCGAGTGCATACGCGCTAAGCCCGATGCGCTTGTGGATGGCTAACAGACGCTCTTGGTCTGCGACGGAGCTCCCACTCACGTCGCCGAAGACCTCGTCCATCTCCTCGAGCGTCAGGCCCTTCGTCTCTGGAACCTACAGTATACATGTTGGTAATGAAGAAAATGTTATGCAAAACAGGATACGTACAAAGAAAAGGACAAAGAGACCCCCGAGGAATGAAAAAGCCTAGGGAAAATGGGTCTTCGTTGGCAGATCTAGACTATAGATGAAAGGAGCGTACACCAAAGAACACAAACGTCCCGAAACCAAGGTGTTGGAGCATCGTCGGCGTTACCTGAAAGCAGAATCTCAGGTCATATCTTTACTCGCCACGCGTATAAAGTAATTCCTACCTGTCCGACTGTGAGACAAGTTAAGGAGATACAGTAAGAGGCAATCAGCAAAATCATCATCCCGGTCATTAAAGGCCTTACCAATGAAGTTGTTCATCTAAACATAACGTCAGTGTATTCTGCGATCAAAAGAGTAGTGGATACTGACCCAATTGGACGAAGCAGCAATAGAGACACCCTTTCCTCGGATACTCAACGGCCAAATCTCGGCGACAAGAATCCATGCACACGGACCTTTGCGATGTTAGCCGCACCGAGATGAGCTCTTAAACAGTATCACTCACCCCAACTATAGCCGAAACCTGCAAAATACTATTAGTTTCCTGTGGACGGGGTGCTTAATATAACAATTGACGGCTTTACCCATTGCGAAAACCCATATGAGTGCACACGCAGCCCATCCGGCAGCCACATGTCTAACCAAAGAGTGCATTAAAATTCATACGAAATTAGACATGCGTTTTACTTACGAACTCCACGAGTCATGATAGAGACCGGTGAGGACGGCAATGATGATATGGCAGCTTAAGAAATAAGTCAGCAACCCGTCAGTAATGCCGATCATCTTGGGACATACGCTGCCATTAGGAAAGCGCCAGAAACGCTTATTTATATCAAAAGATTAGCTTTTTGCCAAGCCCATAAAACACATAACGAAGAACACTTACAGCACTGGCTTCCTGCCCCAGTCGTCGACCCAGATGACCGCAGGTATCGTAGCCAAGAACATGCTGCGTGCACCAAAATACGTCAGGCATATGCCCAAAACAACCGGAAAGTAGCCGAATACATACACAATTCCAACTACACCGGTTGCCAATAATGATGTGGTAGTACCAGTTAACCCGAGACTTTTGAAGATGCTCGGTGCGTAATAGAGAATCGCGTTGACACCCGTCCACTGCTGGAAGAACATGGTTCTACATATCATTGTCAGACTCCTAAAGACTCGCACTGATGTGTGTAAGCTCACAAAGATCCTATGGCGATGCGTAGGAGTAGAGCTGGGCAGCAGCGAATCAGATGATAGCTATAAATGAGAAAGGGATCACCTACTCTTGGACTGGAGGAGGCTGAGATAGTCATAAACACCGAGTTTGAAGTTCGAAGCCCGACTAGCATCCTGGTATTGAGGAAACTTAATTTCAGATGTCTCCCTTTCAAACAAGTACTGCGCTTTGATCTCCCTAGAAACCATGGATCAGAGGAAGTCGATGAGGAGCGGCAGAAGACGCATACAGATATTCTATCTGAACAAGGTCAGAGTCTGGTGGGAGCCGGCGCGCGGAGCTTAGGACTGCCAAGGCTTCTTCGTCACGACCCTGGTTGACGAGCCATCTGAGAAATTCACGTCAGATTATGACGCTTGGTTTGACGTTAAAGACCTTGCTCACCTCGGAGAGTAAGGCATGAACAATATCCCAGTGCCCAATATGATTGCCGGCACAAGCTGAAGGGCTAGTGGGATGCGCCATGCTGCCTCATGCTGCGTGGGGCCAGAACCGCCAATGAAGTTTGTCCCATAGTCGATCCAGAAGGAGACCATGATTCCGAACGCAATGGCCAACTGCTGAAGGGCGACGAGAGAACCGCGCACTTCCGGAGGAGCGAGCTCGGCACTGAGATAATGTTTTTGGTGAGTCATAGTAAGTTGAACATGATGGGAGAAGGAAAGCGCTTCGCTTACTTGTAGAGAGGAACAGCCATACTGAGCGAACCAACACCGAGTCCGGTTATGAAGCGACCTTTACAGTCCCGTCATTAAGCAGACAAGCTTCTTTGAGTGCTGCCTTTACTCACCTCCGAAAATCGACGAGGGATGGAAAGCCGCCGTCTGCACGATAACTCCAACGCAGAAGACAATGGTAGCTAGTGTGTGATCTTTAATATGTCACATTCAAATTACGAAGAAAGAGAGCGTACCAAACAGAATCGTGTACTTTCTGGACAGCTTATCCGCGAGGTAGCCGGTACACAGCACGCCGAACCAAGCACCGAGCTCCAATATCGAGACAAGCCACCCTTTGGTCCCGGAATTGGAGACAGCCGACCCCATTCGCTGGTCGAAGGTGTACATTCTACATAATACCCAGGGTCAGCTCATATCCTTCGGATGCCGTTCGAATGGTCGATTACAAACCCGAGGACACCCGAAAATACACCCTAGAAAATATGCGAGTTAGTGGAGATATGCATTCCAAGCGTATCCGAATATACTGACTTGGTTGTAACCTGGCGATCATCCAGTAATACGGCATTGGTTAGCAGGCCTGCAGATTGTTTTAAGACACTTTACCATAGAGGCTGCATTAACATAAGGCGTAAGTGAGAGCGCAGTGCCAAAGGAGGATATCAAAGCTCACAGTCCACCGAGGGAAGCGAAGACAGTGATAGCGAAAACGCGCCGGTTATGTACAAGGCCAGCCTAGGAAATCAAATACACGCCATCAATGCCATTGAAAGCATAAGTACCGAGTGGACGAAACTCACCCAGCCGGACTTTCCAGCAAGGGCTCTGCGACGATTAGCGGCCTCGCCAGACGATGCTTGGAGGATAGCCATATCGTGGTCGAGGGGAAGGAAGGCAGAGAGAAACTCCAGGCTTCGCGCTTCGGGACATGCTCCAGTACTTATATACTAGCACGACCTTCGAAATGATGGCCGTGAGCAAAGAAAGGAGACTGAAAAAATAGCACACGGATGAATGCATACTGTAGCATGATACCAGGAGCCGGTGATCAAGATCAGGAAGGTAACGAAAAGAGTCGGCGCGGTGGGAGCATTCAGATGGAAATAGAAACGAGACTTTGGAGATATGGGTATTGAGCTTGGGATGGTAGAGGGGTGTTGTCACGGTGCGCCGGGCCGACGAATCACGGGACCGCATACTTGTTCTTGCGGACATCGTTAAGCAGCGCGGCCTCCAAGATTTAGAACAGGCGGAGGAGCACATGAGAGTACATGAGACGCAGAACGTTGATACTTAGGATCGGAATTGGTCTGTAGAATAGCTTCCATTGATCAAGCTCTGATCTATGCAATAGATCCCGAGTGCCAGTGTAACTGAATCAATTGAATGGTAAACCCATACGTAGACGGAGTTGCAGCAAGCCGATATGCAAAATGCGAAGGACATGATATCATACAGGCACCGCTGGACAAGAAATACAACAGTTAGCAAAGAGTCCTAAGGTGATACAATGTTACGATTGACTCGAAGCCAAGACTAATGACGATGAACGTAGGCTGCAGAGAGCAGGCGAGAGAAAACACTACTGTTCGTGGGACGGATAGCACGACTAAGCTATGAGGACTCTAGGCGCTCGAGATGAACTCACAAGTAAAACGCCCAATTGGTTCGAGGCTATCTGACTATAATGTGGTGATAATTCAACGGCCGCCCTAAGAACGCGCGAAGTCTTCGAGCTCAGCCCGTAGGTACATTGAGCGTGCGCGTTTGCTTTGGATCGCGAGGTATGCATCGGCGGCCTCCATGCGGCGCTGGAATAGCTGCACGGCCTTAACGAAGTCGATATCCGCGAGACCTTCAGTGTCCTCAACGAATTGGATCGCTAACGCCAAGCGGCTCACAGTCGCGGGTGCCGAAGCAGATACAGAGGGGGGAGCATAGGAGACGGAGCCTGCCGTGAAAGGTTGCGCTTGTGGAGGTGAAGAACTTGCATAAATGTCATACTGCGTTTGCGGAGGAGAGGTGGCGGTAGTGGTGCTACTGGCGGCGGACTTGGGGCGTTTTGAGGTCGTCGTCTGATGGTCGCTGACTGGTGACTGTCCACGTTTACAGTTCGGCTGCTGCGAGGAGAATCGGTACTACAAAGAAACAAGTTTCACACGTCAAAGGTCCGATCGAAGGAGCGTAGAAGCTACCTGATGAATGGCACTATTCCCTCCATTGAGAGGCATAGCCATCGCAACTCCTGGGACGACCTGCGTCGCAAACGGCATAGATGGTGCGGTGGGTTCAGCCGTACTATTTAGTGAAAATACACTAGTGCTTGAGGCAGGTCCTCCGTCAGGCGGCGCCGGAGGTTCATCTTCCTGTACGTGTTGCGTAGGTTGCGTGGAAGCGTTCCAGCGGCGCTTGAAGCCCTCCTCACCTGCGTCACGTCCATGTTCATCCTCGATGAGGAAGGCAACACGATCATATGCAGGGAAGTTCTTCTTACGCCAAGGCTGCGCGTCGCGGTGTTCCTGCGTATGCATCCGGGTAAGTAGTGATATACAAATGAAAGTTTGTTACGTACCGCAACGTAGGCATCCCAGGTCGCCGCCAGAGCTGTCACCATTTGTGCATTCTCATCCCATTGGAAGCCTGGTTGTTGTCGCAGATGTTTCACAATACGATATTCGATCTTGAGCTAAACAAGGGAAATGCATTCATTCGAGGCGGAACGAAACACTCGCATCAAAATGACTCACCCGCTGCCAGCGTGCCTTGCACTGTGCGACGGTCTTCTGCGCCCCTCCACTGATAATCTCACTGCCTTTCATCTGATCTGCTACCGCATTCCACGCATCAAGCGTAAATACCGCCGTGTCGCGGTTTCGGCCCATATTCTTCTGCGCAATGAGTGCATCGCAGAGCTGAACGTCGTCCCGCGCCGACCATCGCGACGATTTATCGTTTGCTGGACTTTGTACATGCCCTGGGTCTGGCACCGGTGCGAACTGGACGGACTGAACAGAGACAGGAGGGGCAACGTAACCTTCAACTTCGGCAGAGCTCGAGGATTGCGTGTCGACCATGATTTCGATTTTGTAATGCTGAAAAAGCAGTAGAGTTTTTTTGTGAAAATCAGTCCCGATGGGTGTCGGTGTTGTGAAATCTGTATTTGAACGGAGTTTCTTACTCAAATTTTGCGAAAAGTCCGAAAAATAGAAGAAAACTGCAAGAACCGGAAAATCGTTGAATGCGATGGGTCCTGCTAAGACCAAAAGACAAGACCGCTGGTTTGTTCGTCGTCGACGTTGAGCACACCCGAGCAAGAGCGGCGGATGGTTTGAAGCCGCAAAGGGAAGGTTCCCACGATTGTTCTCAGAGCAGTTTATTTTTCTTGCGCGCCTTTTCCGTACTTACTCAAGCCCCATTTAAAGCTCTGGTCGTCTGAACCCATTTGAAGTGTCTCCTTGTAAACTGTGCTCGAATGTAACTGCATGAATTGGGTTTGCTGAGGTTGCGCTCCTATGCTTGAGATCCTTGCGCAGGCTCTGGCCTCCGGCACTGATCACTCAATGCAAAAGCTGAAATCCTCGGTATCGATATGGCTTCGGTTACTCTCCACTTGCACTTTGCAGTCTGCTCCAGGTGCCTCTTCAAGCTAGGGGAAACGCGTGTCTTTGCTCGGCTGGTTTGACATTGGCACTTTGCTCTGCCTTCTCTTCAGTTGTTCAATTTGCAGTCTTATCTACTCTGCTCTATTCACATCGATGTTGCCGTCGCACCCCTCGTTACAATTCCAGCTATGTGCCAGTACAATTCGTGAGTGCAGTATTTCTCCCCACTCTGATTCGTAGTTGTCCTGAGCTTTGTGAACAGTGTGACCACGATATATAAATGCGGTGCCGTCGAGCATGTGAGTATTCCGCATAAAACCAGCACGTAGAAATATTCTGACTATCTTTACAGTTAGAAACGAAGGTTGACTTTCTCATTTAGACAGGTGGCGAATACGGGCTGACCTCGATGCATTTACAGGGACAGGACTGCGGAAGAATGGAGTGCGTCAATAGCAAGAAGCACCCGCGGAGATGCTCCCCGCAATTGACAGATCAGTGGCCAATGAGTCAGAACAACGACCATGGACCATTGTGTCGAGACTAGTACGCTTACTTCTTCTCAATGCAAACGTCCTTTCGGACTCACACCCATGCATTCAGCCACGAGACAATTTTCGCGTTCGCCAACAAGCCGTCTGAGCAGTGTCCCGACAAGAACTGCAGGTTCGTGCAGAATCAGGATGATCCGGGCTTCATAGCGGCTGTGGATGCAATTCGTGCTGAGGTGCAAGAGAAGATACTTGAGCAGGAGAGGGCTGAGCAAGACGCGGCGTCGACGATGCAATTGCGTGACGAGCCGATGTAGTGTACAGTTCTCGTACCCCTGTGGTCTTCGTAGTCTCTCCCCTCCCCCCCCCCCCCCCCCCCCTCTCTCTCTCTTCCTTCTTCAAGTTCACAGCAGCTTTATTTCTGTGTTTCTGTTAGTAAGCGCGCAATGAGTTGAACTGTTTGATGTCTTTGCGAATACGACCTTATGATTAGGTAATCAAACTGCACAGCGCTCGGCAATGATCGGCGTACTGGGTTGGTGCGTACGGACAGGTTAACTCCCTACTTTTACCTCAATCGCCTCAACCATCATTGACTTGAGCTGTATCGATGTGGAACAACTATCCTGGCCAGCAACACCACCACCACCACCATCAAGGCGAAGGCGGCTACGGGCCTCCTCTAGGCCCTCCTCCAGGCCCTCCTCCAGGCCCTCCTCCAGGTCAACAGGTGCCAGGCTTTCCTGCCCCCCCTCCAGGGTGCGTTCGCTTCACTAATGCCATCTCCTCAGTTTATGCTAATGTTCTGACCTGTGCAGTTTCGGGTAATTTGTATTCATATACGGAACAAAGCAAGGAAGAGCTGAGCGTTGTTTATTAGAGGAGGCTTCGGTTATGGCGGCGGGTTCAACGCCCCACCTGGCCCGCCTCCCAGCCAGTACGGCGCTCCACAAGGACCGCCTCCGAGTCACCATCATCATCACCAGAGTGGTGGTTATGCGCCATCGTACGCGCCGCCGTCCGGTCCGCCGAGCTATCATTCGTCCAGGTAAGCCCGTGCTCTGTCTGGCGCAGTTCAGTGCACTGTAATTTATAAATGTAGTGAGTACGGTAGCCAAGGTGGAGGATATGGAGGGTATAACGGGATTGAGAGCAGTAGAGAGGGGTATGGACAGGGATCGTAAGCCTGAATGTTCTACATCAAGTGTCTCAAGGCCGAGCTAAATACCTTGTCAGCTTTGGGCCTCCGACTGGGCCTCCTCCTCTTCCGAACTACAATTCGTATCCTACATCTAGTGCGCACATTTTTTCCTACTATATTTACCTGCATAGTATAGGTATATTTCTCAACTGTCGTAACACATAGGCGGTCCGCCGCACATGCCCCCGAACGAGACGCAGAATTATGGTCCGCACTATCAGGGATCGGACAACCGCGATTCGCAGCCGTACTTCCAGTACTCTCAATGCACAGGGAAGAAGAAGGCGCTTTGTGTAAGCCTGTTCACTGTTTATTCCTGGTTTGCTAGGATAGTCGTTGATTGGTATGATCGTTAGATTGGTATCAACTATATCGGACAGAGCGCGGAGCTTAAGGGGTGCATTAATGATGCACAGAATGTGCGACGTTTTCTGATTGGTATGTCTCTGGATTTTAATATTCGTCCGGTGCGTATTGAGCATCATTGATGGTTTTCAGATCACGGCTACTCTTCGGACGATATTGTAATGCTCACGGATGACGCGCGCAACCCGCGCGAGATTCCTACAAAACAGAATATTGTCAGTCGTTCTAGATGATCTTATTTCCGGTAAGCTGGCTAACTTTTACACTTGCTAGATCGAAGCCATGCACTGGCTTGTTCGGGATGCGAATCCGAACGACTCCCTCTTCTTTCACTGTATAGTTTTATTCACTTTCCTTGTGCGCTCTATCTTAACCTTGACCTCAGACTCTGGACATGGGGGTCAAACGAAGGATCTGGATGGCGACGAGGCCGATGGTTATGATGAAGGTGCGCCTAGCCATTCTTCAACAAAAACACATGGACTGATACGCGATTTGCAGTTATTTACCCGCTGGACTACGAGCAAGCAGGCCATATCGTTGATGATGTAAGTTTTTATGGATCTATGTTTCTCTCAATGCTCATTGGCGTGATAACATCTCGATCTCATAGGAACTGCACTATGTTATGGTATCTTGCCCTCATATTCTGTCATAAACTACCTTCTGATGTAGGCGTACTTAGGTGCGGCCACTTCCGGCTGGTTGTCGGTTGACTTCCATCTTCGACGTAAGTCACAAATTGCTCACGTCTATCGTAAAGTTGGCTGACTTTCATCCTCCAGTCGTGCCATTCAGGCTCAGTATTAGGTTCGCAACTCCTTCAGAGTGAGCTTCTTTCGCGCCAAAACTGACTTTGCCTCCTTGGCTCACAGATTTGCCCTACATTGTTCGTGCTCGCAGATCCATTCCTGTAGGCTTCACCCCACTGATTCTAAGCCTTCTATAGTATTCCACGGAGGGAAAAATCAAGGAGCCGAACCTAGCGGCTGAGGTTGGACAGGGCCTATTCGGCATGGCGAAGTCATACGCTCAGAAGGATATGTCGGGAGTAATTAAAGGCGCGATGGGCCTCTTCAAGACCGCGACGGGAAATACCCAGAAAGCAGAGCAATACGCACGCCAGACAAGGACGAGTCCTGCAGATGCCGTGCGTGTCCTTTCTGTTTTGTGCTCAAAGCTCTGTCGTCTGTTCGCGTACTAATGGCGATGGATAAAGATTTCCTGGAGCGGCTGCAAAGACTCGCAGACAAGTGCAGATACGGTCGAAGCTGGCAGTGCGACGGGCGCTATGAGCTATGTAAGCAACTCGTATTGTCTACGGCTCCGTCTACTGACTCAAGACGTTCATAGGCATTTATCAGTTCTCTCAGTATGTGTGCTGTGGCCTACGTCCCAACCCTCTGGCTGACTAAATCTACCTTTCTTTACGGTCATCAGGCCAACAACCTCAGCAGACATATCAAGAGCTACTGATCAACCTTCGTGGAATCCTGCGGAGCAAGTACAGCCAGAAGCCGCAGGTGCTGTTTCTTTCTTCAACTCTTTTCTGTCTATTGAACTTACTGGTGTCGGGGCCCTCTGCAGCTGTCGAGCTCACATCCTATGGTATGTCTCTTTCGCTGTCACCAGCCGCTGGTTGATTGTGTGCTGACTGTTGGCACAGGACACGAATATCTACTTCATCTTTTGATCGTATATTGTTGTACCTTTTTGTATGCATGTACTCGTACATTTCAAATGAGAACTATATCAAGGCGAAGCATGGTGGGGCGAGCCCTCAATTTGTGAAGCGTGGATGTTGGGCTGCGCGGAAGAGGGCAAGGGAGGAGGCACAGAACGAGAGTGAAAAATAAAACTTCGAAGATATTAGAGCGTATTTAGAGCCTTAGCAAGGACTTTAGCAAGAACCTTAGCAAGGATCGACGTGGATTAGCCGAGAGACTAACTGATGCATAGAAACCCGATGAACCCGACACAAACCCTCTAGTTTGCCCTTGCCCTCCCTCCAGCTCCTGCATAAGAGCTCAAGTAAATTTCATTAAATGTACTCTTAAATGCAGTTATTTTGATGGTAATAAAGGTATGAAATCTTGAGTAAGGCGTACAATTCAGGAGGTTCAGAGGGTCATAGTCGGCAACTGCTTATATTAGTATCCAAATGGGGTTTCGGCAGTCTCTATGTCGATCCTTGCTAAGGTCCTTGCTAAAGTCCTTGCTAAGGCTCTAAATATGCTCTATTGCATGAATCAGACACTTCTAGACATATAAATTGGCATCGATCGCTGCTCCTTCTTTTCATAAGAGAATAGTAATTAGGGGTTTTTTTTTCTGTCGAAACCAAAGCAGAAAGAACGAGGGAAAATTTCCTTGAGAAACGTCTGATCATCGATCGATTGGGAAAGTAGGAGCCACGAAACGCGCGTGATCGTGTCTGCATCACAAACAAAAACCATACAGTCTTGGACCGGTCCTTGCACCACCACCGGTCCTTGCATCACCCTACCTATAACACAACAACAAAAGCTTTTTTGTCTCAGAAAACTATACCAATAGAACTCTAATTAGCATAAAACACTGTCTCAAAAAAAACTGTATGCTTTGCTGCAGAATATGTGAAGTTATGAGTCAAACAGTCCTGAGAAAGTAATGATCTGCACTACTTTGAAATTTGTTTGCCACAATATTTACAGAAATAACCACACAATATTCAAGCAAAAAATATAGTGAATCTGTAGCTATAATAAAACTGTGTGTACTAAATTTCAAGAAAATCGGCTGAGTATTTACCTGTAAAAAAATTCAGCAAGTTTCATTGACTAGTCTGAGGGCGATCTGACTTGGTCACGTGACCTTCAACGCGTCAAGTTTCCATCTATTTGACTCCGAAAGTCCCTGACTGGAGTGTACAAAACACAAGAAAGGGCCGCCAATAGTCTGAAATTCCTAAGATTAATCTTATAAGTGAGATTGAATATGAGTCAGAATTTATTCACCTTGAAAATGTCAAAGGGGAGCTCGAATCACAAATGAACTGAGCGTGGGAAACTTGTGGTGCAAGGACCGGTGACAACTCATTCTGGGCTCAAAACAGAAATCCTTTATATATATTCTTTCTTTCATTTGTTTAACTTAAAATTGGGCATAGATGGACTTAACATAATTTGTTTTCATGTAGTATTTTTTTTTTGAAATAAAATTTTGTAGATGTTGTACAAAACCGAAATCAAAATGTACTGGTTCAAGGACCGGTCCAAGACTGTATACGGAAATCGTTTCCAGGCCGCGACGCGAGCCAGAATCCTCTTTCTCTCCAAGCCACGATCAACTCAACCAACCCTACACCTGACTCGCCGCTTCTTTTGTCTGCGTTTCGTGGCCTGAGCAGGTCCGTCTCGCGTAATATAAAGGATCACAATCCACGGTTAGCATTTCTTCCTTCTACACTCATCACCATCCATTCCGTGCCTCTTGCTCGACCTTAACGACCCGACATTGACAGTGTCCCATCATGACAGACAGAACATACGTCGCTAAAAGCGACACTCATAGGTTCAAGACACCACCACCGATTGAGTAAGAACCATCTACGCATGTTTCCTTTTATCGGTTCATTGACATCCTCGCAGGCGTCGGTTGAGTGATCCCAGAAAAACATCGTCGCCTATCGTCATCAACGCTCACAGTCTCATCACACCCGGGGCTCAAGAAATTCAAAAGCTCAGCAAAATGGCTACGACGCTCGCGAAGGAGGTTCAAAGCGGCAAGCTTGTTGACATGCCCGACCTCATCGAAGATAAGCTCACTGACGAGGCGATCTCGAAGGGCATGGGGAAGGCCAAGTATCCGGACTCGCCTAGCCTCGCAGAAGCATTCTCTGTCAAAGTTAGCGACATCATGACGAAGCTCAAGTCGAAGCCAGCGAAGATAGGGAAATATCTGTCCCAAGCGGGCTGCTGGGAGAAATGGCGTAAGGACAAGAGCAAGAGGGCGCAGACGAACTCATCGACACGTTTTAATTCGAAAATGGATGTCGACGGAAAGCCGGAGACACCGAAGGCGGATGAGGAGCAGGCTGTTGATTTTTTTAACGGAATAGGGGACTGTATACGTGAAGACTATGGTATCGACGGGTCAACACCTAAATCACGCGAATTTTCTGCACGCTTCAAGGATCGTGGCCCGGTAGATGCTCCCGTTAACTGCATCCGGAAGCCTGACTGCGTTGTGCTCAACCGGGCTGCAGCTCATGCCGAAGTTGCCGCTTGGCGCGACATCGATAGCCTAGTTGAGATTAAATTCGCCAGTTCCACTCAAGCATTGAGGGATGCGTATCGAGAACTTCTCAATTGCGCCCGTATGGTTTTCGCCGCACAGCCCAACCGTCGATTTGTCTTAGGTGCAATCCTTCGCAACACAACGATGTTCTTCTTCGTCTTTGACCGAAGTGGAGTTCTCTGTTCGGAATCATTTGATATCAATCGAAATCCTGAGAAGCTCGTTCGCGTTGTCTGCGGGCTTCTCTTTGTCGACGAGATTCGCACGGGATACGATCCGACAATCAAGAAACTGGAGGAGGGCGGTTACTCTATCTTGCTCAACAACGTGCTCTACAAGTGTGAGGAGCCGCTTTACATTGAAAAATCGGTGCGTGGACGAGGAACGGGATGTTTTAAGACCGTGCACGAAGGGGAAGATGCGGTGATCAAGGATGCGTGGGTGGACGACTCGCGGAAAAAACTTGAGCACGAGATCCTGGAGAAGGTGAAGGATGTCGAGGGTGTTGTGAAGATCGTTGACTATGGGATTGTCCAGATAGAAGGCAAGAACGACACGACGGGCACTGACCGCCAAAAACTGGCAGAGGATGGCAGGTGGATGAAGTATAAGAAATGGCACGGGTTTGGAATGGTCGAGACCCGGACGCATCGCCGCATCATCATGAAACCATATGGGCAGCCCCTGGAGAACTTTGCCAGTCTCACGGAGTTGCTGAATGCAATCAAGGACATTGTCAAGAGTGAGCTATCTTCTTTTCTCGTACCTGTTCATGAGGCTTACTAGATCCTATCATCTCCAGCTATCGAAGACCTTATCGACAGGAAGGTGTTGCACCGCGACATTAGTTTACGCAACCTTATCCTTGCGCGATCTGATCCCAATGATCCGACGTCTCGTATTCGAGGCTACATCATCGACTTCGACTATGCTCTGGATCTGGATAACATATCAGAAGATGTCGCTAAAGGGGCTCGGACGGTGCGACGTCAATTTCTTTCAGTAAATTCTTGTGTTGCTAACCTTGCTTTTTATCGTAGGGCACTCTTCCGTTCATGGCTATTGAAATGCTAGTGGAAGAAAATTCGAACAAAGTTGCGCACGCGTATTACCACGACCTCGAGTCCGTCTTTTACTCGCTTTGCTGGCTGTGCACATCCCAAGAAGGGCCAAACAACACTGAGCGCAAGGACGGTTTCGACTTCTCGAAATCAGAGGTGGCGAAATGGAATGGTGTCGGCACGGACAACCCGTGCTTGGAGGATATACAGCGGTTCAAGGCAGCAACAGTTCAGAATAAAGCGAATTTCAGTACTCGTGTCTTACGCCAGTTCGCTCCGTATTTCGATCCTATTGGACCGTGCGTCACAGCCCTGCGGAGAGTGATGGTCAACGAGAACTCGAATATGGCGGATCTGGCGCCAGGAGATCGGGAGGAGGTTGAGGAGGCAAAGGCCAAGCTGGAAATGGCAAGACGGGAGGGAAAACCTGTTGATAAGACCTCATTATCCATTATCCCAAACTCCGAGCGGGACCATCGCGATGTCTTCAAGTCTATCTACGAAATCATAGACAAAACGCTCAGTGAACTTAAGGAGCCACCCATTCCACCGGCCTGTTTAGCTTCGCGCCCGAAGGCTGGTACGAAGCTGCCGCATGATAATCCCAAGCACTTCAGGACGGTGCGCGATGTGCAAGAAGAGAAAGAAGCGCGTCTTATAGAGGATAAAGCCAAGGCGAAGGAGGCAGAAATAGAGGCGGCGGTGGCAGCGGCTATGGAGGCACAACAAGAGGAACGGCCGATGACAGGAGGAAGTACAGACAGTGACACGTGTCTTATTCCTGGGTCAGCGTTCTTTGCCGATATCTCGGAAGGCTCAGGGAGTACGTCCTCCAGAAACAAGTCTCGCACTTCCCGCGATTCGGCTCTTAGGCTAGCCAACCACCCAGCCACGCGCATGACCAGATCGCAGACCAAGAGGGCGCTATCGGGAGCCTTTGCCTCGCGATCCTCAGGCGTGCCCGCAAATACGCCCCGTTCCTACCACATGCCTCCCCCCGCTGTGCCCGCTTCCAAGATGTCCGCTTCCAGTTCCTCCTTCATCTCCTCCATTGGATATAAGCGGAAGTCGTCAGCCAATCAAGACACGTTCGTCTCGGACGACGAATCGGTCTCGTCATCGTCGAATAGGTTCAGGGGACTCTCCCCTGGACCATCTGTCCCCCCTTCCATCTGCTCCTCCGTTTCCTCCTCTGGGACTAAGCGGAAGGCGTTGTTACTCGATGATGAAGATTTCTTAGACAATGATTCGGTGACCTCATTATCGAAGAGGCCTAGGGGAGATTCCCCTGGACCGACTGTGCCGCCCTCCATCTGCTCGTCCACTTGCTCGACGAGGTCTAAGCGGAAGTCGATGGTAGACGATGATACCCTTGACGATGAATCGGAAGCTACCTTATCAGATACTTCATCGGAAATGACTTCGTCGTCGTCGAAGAGGTTGAGGAGATTATAGGAATTGCCAGCTTCTTTTCCTTCGTCTTCCGGCATCGTTCTTAGGTTCGCTTGCATCTCACACCTTCTGCACTTCCGTCTTCCTGCGTTTTTTTAATTTTCTTTTCTGTTTCTGTTCTGTTGTCTCTTGCTTATATATTTACATCGCATTATTGTAGAATTACACGTATTCATATTCGCATTTTCACGTTTGTCTTCACTTCATTTGTTTTCCGCTGCATATTTTTCATAGCTTTTTGTTTTGTTTCCGCTGCATTTGTACTCGCATTAGATAGATTCCTGCGCTCTTGCGCTCTCATAAAAGGAAGGAGTTTGGGGCGTCTGCTTTCACTCGCAGACGCTCTTTTCACTCATACCATCGTGCGCATTCTCATCACGAAAACTATCCGCGGCTGGTAGTGACATTTAGTTCTGACACGCATTAGGCAAGGATCAGCACTGCCTATATGTGGTTACAAGCACTGACAAGCAACCACAAGGCTTTCATTTGAATGTAGCTATCCACAAGCACTGCGACTCAATGTAATCATATAACAAGGCTCTTCACTTAATTGTAAGCTTGTACAAGTACTTTATGCACTTTATAATTAATTATATGCACAATAAAATTATTTGGATTTGAATACATTTGCACAGAAGGGCACGACAAGTCTTAAGCAACAATATTATTATTATGAGCATGTGAGGGTGAGGCTTAGCAGTGATGGGCACCTGCTCCTTGTAGACCCAAAACATGGAGTTATGCTTTACAATGAACAAGAAATGATCAGACATCGAGATGCGCTACGACGAGAAGCAGAAAAAACACACCTGCATCTTGCCGCCAGCAGTCGAGAAATCGGAGACCTGCCCTGGCATACCGTAGCTCATGGACTGCAGATGCGAGTTCGGGAACTGGAGACTGTTCATCCCACCAAATTCCCCTTGTCTTTGCTGGCCGTGGCCATTCATCTGCATCTGCTGCTCGCCTTTGCTGCCCTCATGTGTCGCATGCGAGCCAACCGCCGAGCTACTGTTCGAACCAGGTGCCGTCTCAAGCAGCCTCTGGATCTTGATTGTAGGAGGCGCAGGTGGGTAGAGGTCAGCTGGCATCGTCGGTGGCATCGGTGCACCCGGTGCGCTCATTGAGCGGCGGTTCTGTGGAAGGACAAAGCTAAGCAGTCCGGGAACTAGGCTCTGGGCGGTCTGAGTCAGGATCCGTGTGGAAAGCAAGTGTCCGTGTCCGTGCCCATGTCCACCATGGTGCGAGTGCCAGTAGGAAGACGTGCTGAGCAGGCCCGATTCGAGAGAGGCGTGTCGATCGCAAGGCTCGCTCCTGATACAGAACCAGATGCACCGGAGAGCGAGGGCATCAAGAGGCTCAGTGGGAGTGGGAGCGTCTGACCTTGACCCTGGCCCTGTGATGCCTCTAATTCGCTCATGTCGAAGTCCACGACATCCGCCATCTGGACTTCGCACACACTGCTGCACCCACTGTTTGCATAGCTGTATGGACCATAGAGAGACCCATTGGTGGAGAGCGAGTCGAGCTCGTTGAAGTCCTCCAAGTTGGCGGTTGGTGCAGATGAGGAGATGCTGGTGGTGCTGGTGGTGCTGGTGGTGGAGCACGAGGAACTGTTGTGGGCACGCACACCGGAACCGCGCACATGGCTGCTTGACTTGGTAGTATGGTACGGTCACAACGCTCCTTCTTCCCATCCTTCTCCTTCCTCACCTTCCCACCTGCCATCGACTCTGCCTTGCCCTTTTTCTCCTTGACAGTGCATGTGGGCTGATAGACGTACCAAGGATACATCTCTTCATGCTCCCTTTTGCGCTGCTTTGCAAGGTCATCCCAGTACTTGTGTTCCTCCACGGAGAGCGAGTGCCACTGCTGGGAGATCGTCTTGGACAGGTCGGCCTGGCACTGGAGAAATTTTGTGGCAAAAAGAGTGCACACGATGGTGGTGGAAGCAAGCAAGGTGTAACGACATGTCACATCTTGACATGTTTTCTAAGTCCAGGTCTGAATGTCTGAATGAGATCCGTATAGTTCATCTGTACTGGCCTTGCACTTGTATTCAAGCATAAATAGTTTAGTGGTATATTGAGTTCCTTAAGCAAATTGTAAGAAAGAGGTTGTGAGTTCAAGACCCTGCAGCACTAAGAAAAAGAATAAAACCTGAGAAATTAAGAAACCTGAAATTTGAGAAACAGTTAAGAAAGGAAATCTTACAAAATAAGAAAAGAAAAGCAAAAAGCTACTTTTTCTATTTTCTTCTTGGTGTCACAAGTAATTACATGTGATTGTAGGTCTGGTAATGTCTGACAAGAATTGTGGAGGATTACAATCTCCATAAGTCTTGTGAGCTTTGACAAGTCTTGTGGGTCTTGTAAGAAGTGCCGACCAATGAAATGGGGTACAATATTACCCACAAGGCTTACATATAATTTACATATTTCATTTCTTACAATTAAATGTATGCAAATGTAAGATTTGTCTTGTTTTCGTGATGCTGAACTTCGATGTAAAAAGCTAAACCGCGCGAGACAAAGCTACATGAGCCCCGAGAGCATTCTAGGGAACACCTACTACAGGTATTCACAGACTTTTGCTCTCCTACGCCGAGTTTCTATGATGATTGAAGTGGACCTTTTTATCGCTCTTCATACAATAACCTCTGAACATAACTTCTGACTCGCTGCAGTCCTGGAGAGTAGCCAGGTGGTTAAAGAACTCTACGTAAAGACGTTGCCGTTCTAGATGTCATCGGTGAAGTTCACATGAAAAGGAAGGAATGACTGGACTCAAGCGAAGAGACTGCTACTGGTCTGAGTTGAGCGGCACGGCTGTATGCGTCGAAGAACACCCCCTCCTCGAACCGCGACGACGACGACATGAATCAGACTCGCGTGTAGCTACTTCCGCTCATCCTCACTTAATCGGCAATGGCGCCTCTGATCCCTTAATAACGTAGGTCCTGAGTTCTATTTCTAAACCTCGTCAAAACATTGTGATGCAGAATGCACAACTTGAGAGTAGCTAAAGTGCATTCCTGCATGCTCCAGGTTGCGACATACAGTACGACGACCTTACGCTGCTCCTCTTCGGGGAGAGGCGGACGTCATGCTGCAGTATGGGTAGGTGTATCGTAGCGACCACTGGCCGTGTTCTTCCACAGCCTGAGCAGATTGTTTACGCTAATTGCGGCACATGGTAACCTTCCAGTCGTACCAATCAGGCTCAAAGTTGAGTATGGGACTCCGAGTCTCTCGCAGTGTGCTTCGAGCGCCAAATTGACCTTGTCTCCATCTCACAGGCTTACCCTATGTTGTTCATGCCCGCAGTTCAGTTCCTTCAATTCGCTGGTCATAAATTTTCTATAGTACTCCATGGAGGGCAAAACCAAAGAGCTCAAAATAGGAGCTAAGATTGTACGTCGTTTGTGCGGAGCTGTGTTTATACCTAATGCATTGCATTCGTAAATTCCGGTTGAGAAATATACAAAGTGTAACGTGGAAAGACTAGCAGCCATTTGTGAAGCGCGAATGTTGAGCGCCGCAGAAGGGAGGAAGGGCACAAGAGGACGAGTAAGATAAGAGCTTTCAAGATGTTGTGCCAGTGAAAATAAGTTTTTATCTAAAAGCAGTTGTATACGATCAGACACTTCCAGACAAATCCTTAATCCGTCTTTGAATCGCGACATCAGTTTCCACGAAAGAAATCGGGTCCTTTTGTCGAAAGCAGAACAGGAAACCGAAGCAAAAAAAAATGAAGGAAAATTTCCTTGAGAAAAGTCTGATCATCGATCGATTAAGAAAGTAGGAGCCACGAAACGCGCGTGATCGTGTCTGCATCATAAACAAAAACCATTTACGGAAATCATTTCCAGGCCGCGACGCGATCCAGATTCCTCTTTCTCTCCAACTCGTCCAAGCCACGATCAACCCAACCAACCTTTTGTCTGCGGTTACATTTCGTGGCCTGAGCAGGTCCGTCTCGCGTAATATAAAGGATTGCAATCTACGGTTAGCCTTTCTTCCTTCTACACTCATCACCATCCATTCCGTGCCTCTTGCTCGACCTTAACGACTCGACATTGACAGTGTCCCATCATGACAGACAGAACATACGCGTACGCCGCTAAAAGCGACACTCATATTTTCAAGACACCACCACCGATTGAGTAAGAACCATCTACGCATGTTTCCTCTTATCGGTTCGTTGACATCCTCGCAGGCGTCGGCTGAGTGATCCCAGAAAAACATCGTCGCCTATCGTCATCAACGCTCACAGTCTCATCGCTCCCGGTGTTTCAGAAATACAAACGCTGAGCAAAATGGCTGGGACGCTCGCGAAGGAGGTTAAAAGCAGCAAGCTCATGGACGTGCCCGACCTCATCGAAGATAAGCTCACTGACGAGGCGATCTCAAGGGGTATGGGGAAGGCCAAGTACCCGGACTCGCCTAGCCTCGCAGAAGCATTTTCTGTCAAGGTTAGCGACATCATGACGAAGCTCAGGTCGAGGCCAGCGAGGATAGGGAAATATCTGTCCCAAGCGGGCTGCTGGGAGAAATGGCGTAAGGACAAGAGCAAGAGGGCGCAGACGAACTCATCGACAGGTTCCAATTCGAAAATGGATGTCGACGAGAAATCCCAAGGACCGAAGGCGGATGAAGAGGAGGTTACAGATTTCTTCAATGGAATGGGGGACTGTATCCGCAAAGACTACGAGATCGAGGGGTCAACACCTAAATCACGCGAGTTTTCTGCACGCTTTAAGGATCGTGGACCGGTAGATGCTCCCGTTAACTGCATCCGGAAGCCTGACTGCGTTGTGCTCAAACGGGACGCAGCTCATGCAGAAGTTGCCGCTTGGCGCGACATCGATAGCCTGGTCGAGATCAAGTTCACTGAGTCCGCTCAAGCGTTGAGGGATGCGTATCGAGAACTTCTCAATTGCGCCCGTATGGTTTTCGCGTCTCAGCCCAACCGTCGATTTGTCTTAGGCGCAGTCCTTCGCAACACAAAGATGTTCTTTTTCGTCTTTGACCGAAGCGGTATTCTTTGTTCGCAACCATTCGATATCAATCGAGAACCTGAAAAGCTCGTTCGCGTTGTCTGTGGTCTTCTCTTTGTCGACGAGATTCGTATGGGATATGACCCGACGATCAGCAAGTTGGTGGAGGGCGGTTACTCCATCTTGCTCAACGACGTGCTTTACAAGTGTGCGGAGCCGCTCTACATTGAGAAGTCGGTGCGTGGACGAGGAACGGGATGTTTTAAGACCGTGCACGAAGGGGAAGATGCGGTGATCAAGGATGCGTGGGTGGACGACTCGCGGAAAAAACTTGAGCACGAGATCCTGGAGAAGGTGAAGGATGTCGAGGGTGTTGTGAAGGTCGTTGACTATGGGATTGTCCAGATTGAAGGAAAGAACGACACGACGGGCACCGATCGTCGAGCACTTGCGGAGAATGACTTGTGGCTGGAAAATAAGAAATGGCACGGCTTTGGGTTGGTCGAGACGCGAACACACCGTCGCATCATCATGAAGCCGTACGGAGAGCCGCTGGAGAATTTTGCCAGTCTCGCAGAGCTATTGAATGCAATTAAGGACATAGTCAAGAGTAAGCCGTCTTCTTTTACTCGCTCCTGTTCGGGTTGCTTACCCCGTTTTATTTTCTACAGCCATCGAAGACCTTATTGATAGAAAGGTGTTGCACCGCGATATCAGTTTACGGAACCTCATCCTTGCACGATCTGATCCTAAGGATCCAACTTCACGCATTCGAGGGTACCTCATCGATTTCGATTATGCTCTCGATCTGGATAACATATCTGAAGATGTCGCTAAAGGAGCCCGAACGGTATGACGTCAAGCTTTTTGTTTAGCTTCGTGTTGCTCAACCGCGCACTATATTGCAGGGCACTCTTCCATTTATGGCGATTGAGATGCTGGTAGAGCAAAATTCAAACAAAGTTGCCCACGCGTATTACCACGACCTCGAATCTGTCTTTTACTCGCTTTGCTGGCTGTGCACTTCTCAGGAAGGACCAAACAATACTGAGCGTAAAGACGGCTTTGACTTCTCGAAATCAGAGGTGGCGAAATGGAATGGGGTAGGCATGGAAAACCCTACTCTCGACGACATCCGACGATGCAAGGCTTCAACAGTTCGAAACCGCGGGGATTTCAATATCAATGTTCTCTGTCAGTTTGCCCCATATTTCGAGCGCATCAAACCATGTATCACGGCTTTGCGGCGAGTGATGGTGAACGAAAACTCGAATGTGCAAAATTTGGCCCCAGAGGATCGTGAGGAGATTGAGGAGGCAAAGGCAAGGTTGGAACGGGCAAGACGGGAGGGGAGACCGGTTGATAAGACCTCATTATCCATCATTCCGAACTCTGAACGAGACCATCGCGACGTCTTCAGGTCTATCTACGAAATCATCGACAAAACGCTCAGTGAGCTTAAGGAACCACCCATTCCACCGGCCTGTTTAGTTTCTCGCTCGAAGGCCAATACGAAGTTGCCGCATGATAATCCCAAGCATTTCAGGACCGTGCGTGATGTGGCAGAGGAGAAAGAAGCACGTTTGATAGACATGAAGGTGAAGGAGCAGGAAGAAGCAAGGTTGGCGCGAGTTGCAGCAGCAGAGGCACAACGAGCGGGACGGCCGATGACAAGGAAAAGAACAGACGACGACGACGACCTTCTCCCTGGGTCAGCGCTCTTTGGAGATATCGCGGAAGATTCAGGGAGTGCGTCCTTCGGATCGAAGTCTCGCGCTTCCCGTGATATGGCCCTTGCTTTAGCCAACCACCCAGCCACGCGTATGACCAGGTCCAAGACGAAGGCCTTATCGGGATCGTTTCCCTTACAGGCCTCAGCTCTGCCCCGCTCCTACCACATGCCTCCTCCTCCCGTGCCTGCTTCCAGAATGCCATCTTCTACTTCCTCCTCCACTTCCTCCATTGGATATAAGCGGAAGTCGTCAGCGTTTCGTGACACGGACGTCTCAGACGACGAATCGGTCTCGTCACCATCGAAGAGGCACAAGAGACTGTCGCCTGGACCGTCTGTTCCCTCTTCCTTCTGCTCCTCCATTTCCTCCTCAACTGGGACAAAACGGAAGACGTTGTTGCTCGCCGATGAAGATTCTCTGGACGGCGATTCGGTCACGTCATTGAGGTCTAGGGAACTTTCTCCTGGACCGACTGTGCCGCCTTCTATTTGTTCGTCCGCTTGCTCGACGAGGTCTAAGCGGAAGTCGATGGTAGACGATGACACCCCTGACGACGAATCGGAAGCTGCCTCGTCGGATGCGACTTCCTCGGAAATGACTTCGTCGTCGTCGTCGTTGAAGAAGAGGTTGAGGAGATTATAGGAATTGCTAGCTTCTTTCCCTTCATCCTCCGGCGTCGTTCTTGTGTTCACTTCGTTTCGCACCTTCCGCGTTTCCGTCATTTTTTTTTTCATTCGTTCATTTCATTTCAGTTTCTGTTCTACTGTCTCTGGATTATATATTTACATCGCATTATTGTAGCATTACACGTACGCATTCGCATTTTCAGGTTTGTCTTCGCCTCATTTGTTTTCCGCTGCATTATTTTCGTTGCTTTTTGTTTTGTTTTCGCTGCATTTGTACTCGCATTAGATAGATTCCTGCGTTCTTGCGCTCTCATAAAAGAAAGGAGTTTTTGGCGTCTGCTTTCACTCGCAGACGCTCTTTTCACTCATACCATCGTGCGCATTCTGAACTTCGATGTAAAAAGCTAAACCACGCGAGACAAAGCCACGTGAGCCCCGAGAGCATTCTAGGGAACACCTACTACAGGTATTCACAGACTTTTGCTCTCCTACGCCGAGTTTCTATGATGATTGAAGTGGACCTTTTTATCGCTCTTCATACAATAACCTCTGAACATAACTTCTGACTCGCTGCAGTCCTGGAGAGTAGCCAGGTGGTTAAAGAACTCTACGTAAAGACGTTGCCGTTCTAGATGTCATCGGTGAAGTTCACATGAAAAGGAAGGAATGACTGGACTCAAGCGAAGAGACTGCTACTGGTCTGAGTTGAGCGGCACGGCTGTATGCGTCGAAGAACACCCCCTCCTCGAACCGCGACGACGACGACATGAATCAGACTCGCGTGTAGCTACTTCCGCTCATCCTCACTTAATCGGCAATGGCGCCTCTGATCCCTTAATAACGTAGGTCCTGAGTTCTATTTCTAAACCTCGTCAAAACATTGTGATGCAGAATGCACAACTTGAGAGTAGCTAAAGTGCATTCCTGCATGCTCCAGGTTGCGACATACAGTACGACGACCTTACGCTGCTCCTCTTCGGGGAGAGGCGGACGTCATGCTGCAGTATGGGTAGGTGTATCGTAGCGACCACTGGCCGTGTTCTTCCACAGCCTGAGCAGATTGTTTACGCTAATTGCGGCACATGGTAACCTTCCAGTCGTACCAATCAGGCTCAAAGTTGAGTATGGGACTCCGAGTCTCTCGCAGTGTGCTTCTTCGCGTCAAATTGACCTCGTCTTCTTCTCACAGGTTTACCCTACGTTGCTCATGCCGGCAATTGAGTTCCTCCACTTCACTGGCCATAAAATTTCTATAGTACTCCACGGAGAGCAAAATCAAAGAGCTCAAAATAGGGGCTAAGATTGTACGTCTTTTTTGGAGCTGTATTTATACCTAGCTACTCGGATGCATTAATATTGCGTTCGTACATTTCGATTGAGAAATGTACAAAGTGTAACGTTGAAAGACTAGCAACCATTTGTGAAGCGTGTATGTTGTGCGCCGCAGAAGGGAGGAAAGGCATAAGAGGACGAGTAAGACAAGAGCTTTCAAGTTGTTGTGCCAGTGAAAATAGGTTTTTATCTAAAAGCAATTGTATATACAACATGGATCAAACACTTCCAGACTTAATCTGTCTCTGAATCGCGACATCAGTTTCCATGAAAGAAATCGGGTTCCTTTGTCAAAAGCAGAACAGGAAACCGAAGCAAAAAATGAAGGAAATTTTTCTCGAGAAAGTCTGATCCGATAGATTAGGAAAGTAGGAGCCACGAAACGCGCGTGATCGTGTCTGCATCACAAACGAAAGCCATATACAGAAATCGTTTCCAGGCGAGCTAGATTCCTCTTTCTCTCCAACTCGTCCAAGCCACGATCAACCCAACCAACCCTACACCTGACTCGCCGCTTCTTTTGTCTGCGTTTCGTGGCCTGAGCAGGTCCGTCTCGCGTAATATAAAGGATCGCAATCCACGGTTAGTCTTTCTTCCTTCTACACTCATCACCATCCGTTCCGCGCCTCTTGCTCGACCTTAACGACTCGACGTTGACAGTGTCCCATCATGACAGGCAGAACACAGCATCACAAAAGTGATACCAATATCATTGGTTGTTGAACTATAAATAACTGACGGATACTTGCCTGAGCAAATATCCGTCACTGGTCACATGACCGACTTCCAGAACTCCGACTATATGCTCATATGACTATGCACCATATGCTCACTATACTTCTTATAGTAAACTATTCAATTGTACTGTATATAAGGACGGGCACTCTTGCCCCTAATCTATAGCTTTGTCCCACTTTTCTGCTCGTCTAAGAGGTTATGAGCCTTGGCTCCCTCCTACTCATCGCACTCATCACTATTGCATGTCAGACCGTCCTCCTCATTCACCAACACCACCACTACCAACTACTCCTAAACCAACTACTGGCACTCGTCCTCGCACTCATGCACAAACACAGGCTGAACAACTAGCCACAACTACTAGCGGTACTACTCAAACTCCTACTCCACCCGTATCTACTGCCACACCAGCGCAACTTGAGCGCGACTTTGAAACACTACCGCCAATACCAGAGCGCGTTACTCCACCTACTGAATCATCAGAAGGCGAACTAACTGATCCTACTACAGTGCCTCCTACTCGCACTCAGCGCATTCCCCGCCGCGAATCACCAATAATGTCAGCACTTAAAGCGGGTGAAATAATCAAACTATTCGACGGCATCGAACCACTCGACGGTGTCAAGAACTGGAAACTCTGGATATTCCGTATCTTCCAGGCTATCAATGCCACTGGCCATCCAACTCTTATGGAGGCATCACCATCCAGTCCAGAAGAAAACACTATTGCGAACGCCATCTATGCCGGTGTGATCAAAAACATCCCCGACAAAATACTCGGAAACTATTTGGCGTAACTCAAGTACACGTCCTACTCAAACAACTAAAGGCGCATTACGACATCCAAACTACAGTAACCAACGCGTTAAATGAAGGAGCGTTATTCAACGTCCGAGGCCATGTGTCTCAACTCGATAAAACTTTGGACGAACTCGAACGACGCCACGCTGAACTTTGCGCTCATGGAAAACAACCAGCCGACTCAACTTACTTGGCAGCAATAACCGCGGCGATACCACCGCAATACAAATATGTTATAACTCAACTCGAACTCCAAATAAACGCCGTGAACGAGTATAACAAAAAATAATGACGACCACGAGGATCTCGTACTTACTCCTAACCGACTTATCCAAGAAACTTGTCAAGCCTTTGCAAACTGGAGCGCGGCGAATACTCGAAGAAACCCAATCGCCGCCGCGCACCCTTACCAAAGCGAGGCTACTCACCCCTACTTTAGAGGGCGAGGCGGACACACTCAAGGTCGCGGCCGAGGCCATGGCCGATTTGGAACTTACAGAGGCCGAGGACGCGGCCGCGGAGGATACTTAAATAACTCCGATAACTCAAACTCGAACTCAGGGAACTCTAATCCCTTTGTTAAATGCTATAACTGCAATAACTACGGGCATCAATCACCTAACTGCCCTCAGCTGTGGACTCAGAAGACTAAAAATGCCATGGCGAAGAAAGGAATTCAGGAGCATGCGAAACCTCCGACCACTGCCCACTCGCATCAGGCGAGCACGACGAACGCGGCAAACGTACCTGCGACCGCTTCCACTTCCACTGCAGTCGCTCAAGCACACCAGGCGACAAACGTCGAAATGCCCAACTTCCCGCAGACGCCACCGTTCACTGCGACGATAACTGAAATAACCGATGACGTTACTATGCAGTTCGACAACGAATCTGCACTTTTCGACTTTTTACGCGACGATCACTACATGGATGCTATTGAAAACTTTGAGGCGAATCATGTAAGCGCCACAGCCATCTACTTAAAAGAAAATTATGCTAATAAACTCTATCATACTATGGATATTATTGATTCTGGCGCCACTCTCCACTTAACTCCTTATTTCAATCGACTTACTAATGTTAAACAAACTGACCCAATCTCTGTTATAACCGCTAACTCACAAACTTTTATTACTTCAACTATAGGGATTTTAACTGTTGAGATCCCGAATGGTGATACTGTAAGCACCATTACTATTAAAGATGTTTATTATGCTAAAGAAATGCACATGACACTACTTAGCCAGTCTAAACTTTGCGCAGAAGGATATGAATTTATTTATAAAGGAAATTTGTGTACAATAAAGGCACCTAGCGGTGAAATATGCGGTCAAATTCAATGTAAAAATAACCTGTACTCTATATTAAAACATTATCAAATGAGCGCTGTAAAATCAATTACTTTGTTTGAACTTCATAAGAAACTCGGACACTTAAGTTATACTTACCTCAAATGGCTACTTAAGAATCATCCTGAATCAATTCATTACAAAATTACTGACTCAACTGAAACTCAATGTCGTATTTGTGTCGAAGCAAACATTAAAAGAAATGTTATACCTAAAACTCGAACTTCTGAATTAGCTAAAAACTTTGGCGATCATTTTCATATGGATATTTGGGGACCTGCGCCGACAACTGCTATTGGAAACTTTAAATATTTGTTAACTTTAGTCGACGACTGTACTAGATGGGTCCAAATGAGTTTACTTAAAACCAAAGCGGATGGTTACACTGCTTATATTAAATGGGCTACTTTATTATCAACTCAATATGGAATTAAAATCAAAATACTTCAATCTGACAATGATACTGTCTTCTTATCAAATGACTTTCAGCTCTTTTTAGACAGTCAAGGAACTATGCGAAAACTAACTGTACATGATACTCCACAACAAAATGGTGTAGCTGAGCGAACTCATCAAACAATACTAAATCAAGTTAGATCAAACTTACTAGGACATAAATTACCGGACAAGCTCTGGGGAGAAGCCGTTAACTACTCAACCTTTATACATAATAGAACACCTAAAGCGGCAATTAACTTTATCTCTCCATACTTTAAGCGATTTAATAAAGCTTATATTTTTGATAACTTACATGAATTTGGCACTCATGTCATTTTCAGAGAAGAAAATACTAATAAACTAACTCCTAAAGGATCCTACGGCCGATGGCTATGTTGGGATGAAGAAAGTAAAGGACATAGAATTTATCATGATCAGAAAATAACTGTTGAAAGAAATGTCCAATTTCTCGAAGTCGCACCTTCTCGAATTGAAGGGGAGCAAACTGATACCCCACTAGAAAACAACCAAAACAATCCTACTGAACCTACTGAACCAAGAAGATCAGAGCGACAAAGAAAACCAACTAAACGTTCTAGAGGACTAGACTATACTGAAGAACTTAATCTCGCTATTTACTTAACTGAATTCAATGAATTCAATAATGAACAACTTGGCGACCCCATCACTTTTCAACAAGCAATTAAGCGACCAGATGCACTTAGATGGGCTAAAGCCATGAAAGATGAAATTGAAACATTAAAAGAAAGACAAACTTGGGAATACGTTTACCCACCTACTAATGCAAATATCATTGGCACTAGATTTGTTTACAAAACTAAACGGTTAGCCGATGGCCGAATTGACAAATACAAAGCAAGACTAGTTGTGCAAGGATATGCGCAACAAGAAGGAATTGATTTTTACTCAGATGACCTATTTGCACCCGTAGCACGACTCAGTACTGTGCAAACTATACTTTCTTGGGCAGCAACTAATGACTATGAAATACATCAAATAGATATCAAATCAGCCTACTTGTATGGTGAACTAGAAGATGGTGAAGAAATTTATATCAAACCACCACCAGGATATAATAAACTATTACCTGACTTAAAACCTGGACAAATACTAAAATTAAAGAAAGCACTATATGGATTAAAACAAGCAGGAAGACGTTGGTACAAGAAACTAATGTCAATCTTAACCAAAATAGGACTAACTAGATCAGATAATGACAACGCAGTCTTTTTCAGAACAGAAAATAACAAAACTATACTTGTATTATTTGTACATGTCGATGACATTACAATAGCTGCAAAATCAACTAAACTATTAACTGAACTAAAAACCCAAATTGGAAGTGAAGTTACTTATACTGACGGAAATGAAATTCATTGGTTACTTGGAATTGAAATCAAACGTAACCGTCAAACTAAAACTATAGCATTAAAACAACAAAATTATATTGAAACTATTATCAAACGTTATAACTTAGAAAATGCTAAACTAAAGAATTCTCCTATGGAGCCAGGGAGACAATTATCAACTGATGACGCACCAGCCGATGATGAAGAACTTACTTACATGGAAAAGGTACCTTATATGAACATGGTTGGAGCACTGCGATATGCAGCAGACTGTACCAGGCCAGATATTGCCTATACATGTGGAATACTCGCGAGATATTTAACTAACCCTGGTATTAAACATTTTGATGCCGCAAAACAATGTTTTCAATACTTACACTCAACTAAAGACTATTGGCTCATACTCGGCGGAACTGAAAATACTCAACTTACTGGATATACTGACTCTGATGGAATGACAACTGAAGGACATAAAGCCATATCCGGATACTTCTTTAAACTTGGCAATTCAATAACATCATGGTCAAGCAAGAGACAAACTTTAGTATCATTAGCCGTAGCTGAAGCTGAACTTATTGCACTAGCTTATGCGACTCAGGAGGCTATTTGGCTAAAAAGACTTGTGAATGAGGTTCTGCAGGCTTCGTTTACACCTACTACAATCTTTACTGATAATCAAGCCATTATTACTATGGCAACTGATCCTGAGCGAAAATATTCTCAAAGAACTAAACATATTGACATACGAAAAGATTTCTTTAGAGATCACATTGATAAAGGAACTATTACTGTTAAATACATTCCCACTGAACATAACATAGCAGACTTACTTACTAAAGCACTATCTGTAACTTTACTCAAGCGCTTTGTAGAACAACTTAAACTAACGTGCGCTTGAAGGGGAGTGTTGAACTATAAATAACTGACGGATACTTGCCTGAGCAAATATCCGTCACTGGTCACATGACCGACTTCCAGAACTCCGACTATATGCTCATATGACTATGCACCATATGCTCACTATACTTCTTATAGTAAACTATTCAATTGTACTGTATATAAGGACGGGCACTCTTGCCCCTAATCTATAGCTTTGTCCCACTTTTCTGCTCGTCTAAGATTGGTCTTTTCAGGTCACCTGGAAAGGTCTAGTAAGTATACTCTGCTATTGTTGATTTTTTTTCGGTTTATTGACGTCTCTGCAGTCCTCGCATTAGTGATCCCAGGAAACACGCGTCGCCCATCGCCGTCAATTCACACAGTCTCATAACACCCGGGGCAAAAGAAATTCAGGCACTCAGCAAAATGGCTGCAATGCTTGCTAGGGAAGTTTAGAGCAGCAAGCTCATCGACGTGCCTAATCTCATTGAAGATAAGCTCACCGACGAGGCGATCTCAAGGGGCATGGGGAATGCCAAGTATCCGGATTCACCCAGCCTGGCAGAAACATTCTCTATCAAGGTTTCCGAAATCATGGCGAAGCTTAAGTCTAGGCCAGCGAAGATAGGGAAATATGTTGCTCAGACAGGCTGTTGGCAGAAATGGCGCAAGGATAAGGCGAAGCAGGACGGGACGAGCTCATCGGCAGGTTCAAATTTGAAGATGGATGCTAACGGGCAGCCTCAGCGAAGGAAGGCGGACGAGGAGCAGTTTGCCGATTTTGTCAATGAAATGGCAGACTGCATTCGCACGGACTATGGTATCGACGGGTCCACACCTGAATCACGCGCATTCTCTGCTCGCTTCAAGGATCGCGCCCCCGTAGATGCTCCCGTCGATTGCATCCGGAAACCTGATTGCGTCATACTCAACAAGGACAAGCTTTATTCGGAAGACACTGCTTGGCGTGACATCGGCGCATTGGTCGAGCTCAAATTCACTGGTTCCACTCAGGCATTGAGGGATGCATACCGAGAGCTTCTTAATTGCGCTCGTATGGTCTTTGCCGCACAACACAACCGACGATTTGTTCTAGGCGCCGTTCTCCAGTACACAACTATGTTCTTTTTCGTCTTTGACCGAAGCGGCGTGCTTTGTTCGGAGGCATTCGATATCAATCTACACCCTGAAAAGCTCGTTCGCGTCGTCTGCGGGCTTCTCTTTGTCGATAAGGTTCGTTTGGGATACGATCCGACGATTGAAAGGCTAAAGGAAGGCGGGTATTCTATCCTATTGAACGGCGTACGTTACAAATGCGAGGAGCCACTTTACATTGAGAAGTCGGTTCGTGGACGAGGAACGGGGTGTTTCAAGACCGTGCACGAAGGAGAAGGTGCGGTGATCAAGGATGCGTGGGTGGATGATTCGCGGAAAAGACTTGAGCATGAGATCCTGGAGAAGGTGAAGGATGTTGAGGGCGTGGTGAAGATCGTTGGCCACGAGATAGTCCAGATAGAAGGCAAGAACGACACGACGGGCACCGATCGTCATGTACTGGCAGAGGATAACATATGGCTGAAGAATAGCAAGTGGCACGGCTTTGGGTTGATCGAGACGCGGACACATCGACGTATCATCATGAAGCCGTGTGGAGAGCCGCTGGAGAATTTCGCCAATCTCGCGGAGCTTTTGAATGCGATCAAAGACATTGTGAAAAGTAAGCCTTCCTGTTTTTGCTCTTCGTTTCACGTCATGATTTCCGCGTTCTGTCTGCTACGGCCATCGAAGACCTCATCGACAGGAAGGTGTTGCACCGCGATATTAGTTTACGGAACCTTATCCTTGCGCGATCTGATCCCGAGGATCCAACGTCCCGTATTCGAGGCTATATCATCGACTTCGATTATGCTCTCGATCTGGATAACATCTCGGAAGATGTCGCCAAGGGAGCCCGAACGGTATGATATTCACCTTTTTATGGAGATCTTGTGTTGCTAATTTGATATCTGCAGGGCACTCTCCCTTTTATGGCTCTAGAAATGCTTGAAGCTGAGGACCAGAATAAGGTTCCTCACGCGTACTACCATGACCTCGAGTCCGTTTTCTATGCCCTTTGTTGGCTATGCACTTCTCAAGAGGGGCCAAACAATACCGAACGTTCAAAAGTTTTATTTGACTTCTCGAAATCGGAGGTTGCAAAGTGGAATAGGGTCGGCATGGACAATCCCAAACTTGATGACGTCCGGCGGTGTAAGGCATCAACTGTGCACAATCGAGGGGATTTCAGTATGCGCGTTTTACATCAGTTTGCGCCGTATTTTGAGCCCATCAGGCCGTGCATCGCAGCGCTGCACCTAATAATGGTCAATCAACACTCAAATGTACAGGAGCTTGACGAATTTTATCGCGAGGAGATCGAAGCAGCGAAGCGAGGAAGAAACGGGAACCAGTCGATAGGACCTTGCTATCCATCATTCCTAACTCCGAGCGAGACCATCGCGACGTTTTTGACTCAATTTACGGGACGATCGACAAGGCACTCGATAGTCTGAAGGAGCCTCCCATTCCACCGTGTTGCTTAGTAGCCTCCAAACCCTGTCCGAAGCTGACTCGAAAGGAGATGGGTGCCAAACAATTCAAGGCAGTACGCGAATTGGTGGAGATGAAGGAGGCAGCGGATGAGGAGAAGGAGAAGGAGGAGGCGAAAGCGGCGAAGGCAGAGGCAGCGAAGGCACGCCAAGAGGAACGACCTATGGCAGCAAGAAGTAAAGGCTGGAGCGACCTCGTCCCTGGGTCATCGATCTTTAGCGATATCTCGGAAGGTATGGGAAGTGCATCATCCGGTTCCAAGTCTCGTGCTTCCCGCGAATTGGGTCGTGTTCTGTTCGATCACCCGGCTTTGAGTATGACCACCAGGTCGAAGTCGAAGAGGGCCGTATCAGGATCATTCGCCTTACAGGCCTCAGCTCTGCCCCGCTCCTACCACATGCCTCCTCCTCCCGTGCCTGCTTCCAGGATGCCCACTTCTACTTCCTCCTCCACCTCTTTCATCGGATATAAGCGGAAGTCGTCAGCGTTTCGTGACACGGACGTCTCAGACGACGAATCGGTCTCGTCACCATCGAAGAGGCACAAGAGACTGTCGCCTGGACCGTCTGTTCCCTCTTCCTTCTGTTCCTCCATTTCCTCCTCAACTGGGACTAAGCGGAAGCCGTTGTTGCTCGCCGATGAAGATTCTCTGGACGGCGATTCGGTCACATCATTATCAAGGAGGCCTAGGGAACTTTCTCCTGGACCGACTGTGCCGCCTTCTGTTTGTTCGTCCACTTGCTCGACGAGGTCTAAGCGGAAGTCGATGGTAGACGATGATGCGCCTGGCGACGAATCGGAGTCCGCCTCGTCAGATGCGACTTCATCGGAAATGACTTCGTCGTCGTCGAAGAGGCTCAGGAGATTATAGGAATTGCCAGCTTCTATCCCTTCGTCCTCCGGCATCGTTCTTGGGTTTGCTTGCGTCTCGCACCTTCTGCGCTTTTGTTTCCTGCGTCGTTTTTTTCTTCTTCTTTTCTGTTTCTGTTTCTGTTCTGCTGTCTCTTGATTTATATCTACATCGCATTATTGTAGCATTACACGTATTTGCATTCGCATCTTCAGGTTTGTCTTCGCCGCATTTTTCGCCGCATTGTTTTCGTTGCTTTTTGTTTTGTTTTTGCTGCATCTGTACTCGCATTAGATAGATTCCTGCGCTCTTGCGCTCTCATAAAAGAAAGGAGTTTTTGGCGTCTGCTTTCACTCGCAGACGCTCTTTTCACTCATACTGTCGTGCGCATTCTGATCTTCAATGATATATATATACCTCTAAGAGCAAGTTAATCATGACAGAAGGGTAAGGCTAAACCGCAGACGAAGCCATACTGGCATGAGCCCCGAGAAAACTCGTCCCATGGATCGCGAGTAGAGGTGTTCACAGACTTCCGCTTAGACTCAAGGAATACAAGGCAAACTCCTCCACACTGATTCTTTATGATGATCGAGGATGGATTACTATTGTTCTTCGTGCATTCAAGTTGCCTCTGATCCCAGTCCTTGAGGTATTTGGGGATCTGCTCATAAGGTCATTGTCCTCTACATGGCATTGGTGGCGAACTAAAATACATGCCAAGGATTGAAGTACTGAGAAAAGGAAAGGTTAAACAGATGCAAGCAAGAAAGAGAGTGTTGCTGATGGGCGAGGGCTGCGTCGAGTAAGGCCCTTTCCCCCCTTTCCAGAGAAGCGCCCAAGGACATAATGTCGTTTAGATCCATATACTGTATACTATGGCTTACTCTCAATTTAACGACGATGGCGTGTAGCGACTCTTGCCTCTTCTGTCTCGAGCGTAGGTGTCCAGATCGATTTCTACAGTTCCTTCCGAATCGAAAAGCTAGATAAACTGTGTTCCTCGGTGCTGCAGGCACATCGTAGAATAGAGCTACAATGTGCTGCTCCTCGGCGTGGGGCGAATGTCGTGCTATAGTACGAGTAGGCGTGTAGCAGTAGCGACCATGTACTCTTTGCAGCAGATTGTCCGCGAGCATCTATGATCCTGCGACTTCATTTCTCGGGTACTCTACATTGAAATCCCACGCAGAGTGTGTACTCTGTTGGATACTTCGAGCTGTCCCTCAATAGAAGGGCCTATGCTGAAGCATTTTGAAGCCGAACATCTGGCACGAGTTACGCTGTACGTGGTCATTCATTAAATAAGTCTGTAACGCAAGTAATAAATTGTCGCCCCCCGTTTTCTGGTCCATCTTCATCAAGAAAAATACCCAACATGGCTGGCGCCTGGGTGTTTCTTGTGCCCGGTGGTCCTTCAGATACCTAAACAACTAAAGCCAGGAGCACGACAAGAAGATCAATGAACACACCGAAGCTGAGACTCGGAGCACGTCAGACCTTTTTTTGAACTTCGAATAGCTTGTCCGATGGGCTTGGGTAATTCACAAGGTCAGTATGATTCGGAAGTAAATTTCCTTGGCGAGCAGTGCCAGCCTGGAATCGGATGAAATAAGATAGTCGAGCAAAAGACATGCTCTCAATGACTAGATGATAATCGCGCCGATCATCCGAAATAAATACATACGTAAGCTTGACGAAACTCTAAATATTTTCTTTACTCATTTTTACAGTTTTGTTTCCAACGTCCAGCGACTTCAGCCTCTGCTCGATTGGATTGCGACGAATGATAGAAAAAGTACTATTACGCATGCGAAGATGGTTCTTGCACCGAGGTTTAAGCCGGATATGTTGGCATTTGTTTCCTTCCGCGGCATCGCGAAGAACTTAAAGGGAAGAAGCTCTCTCTCTTTCTAAGCACTATGGAGTTCGCTCGCTTGTCGCCAAGGCGCGTTATTTGCCCCCTTCGCAACCACGCTGATGTACCAGGCTGCGGTTTCCTGTTTATCGCTTTCACTCCTGTTCTGAACGTCATATCGCGCGTCTCCGAGTCTTGCCAGTACTGTACTAGTGGTCAAGGGCTACAATTCGTACCTGCTTACCACTTAGCGACTAGATGCCGGCGGATTTGAATGGAAAGGGTCGCCGCTTCTTCACACGCGAGCGTGGCGACCTAGAGATAAGACGAGCAAGGGGAGAAGCGTCTTGCGCCGAATGTAAAAGGTAAACTTTAGTGCACGGCTTGTCCTTGGATTGATTGACTGATCGATTATGACGACACTAGGCTGAAGCTCAAGTGTGACAGAAAGGTTGCCTATCCCAATTGCATGTAAGGTGTACACTTATCAGCCTATCACGATAGACTCCATGTACAACATGCGTGCGTCGAGGCTGCGAGCTCATATGTCCTAACGGTAAGTTTATCTCGCTCAGAGTTGTGTTAGCACCATATTTATAGTATTTGACAGGCTCTCTGGCAGCCGGGCAAGGCACAAGGTACTTACACCGGCGTACTGCCGTCCCGACCTTTTTTGACCGCTATTTGTTAGGTTTGTTCTTGCAGATACCGATAAGCTACACAGGAAGCTTTTAAAAATGTCCAGGCGCATTCGACAGCTTGAAGACGCACTCGAAATCGCACAGGCAGGCCTATCTGCGAACAAACATCCTCTTCTATCCGACGAGCTTCTGGCAATCAAGTCAGGCGTCGATTTCATTGTTGGGACTGAAACTCCAGATAATAACGGCAATGATCCTGTGGACGACTTGAGCTCTGAACTCGGTACGCTGAGTATGTCTGAAAGTGGAGAAGCTTCTTTCATGGGACGAGTATCCTCTGAGGTGCGCGTTTTGTGTTTCTGCTTAGTTGGATGCTTACAACGGACTACGTTGTCCAAAAGGCCTTACTCATGGCGAGTGCATACTCCCCTCTTTTCAAGAATCTTAGCTGATTTCCAAACAGATAATAAACGAGTCGATGGCTGACCAGGTCGGGCAGCAGAAAGTCTCAAATGACTATCCTCAAAATAGTGATATACCACAACAGATCATGTCTATCAGCGAAGCCTTCCCGTTTGCGCCTGTCTCTTTGCAGAGAGACGATATTTTGAGGGCGATTGAAGCCCGCTTGCCATCCTATGCCCGAGCGACGGCTCTTGCCGAAGCTTATCTAGGAAACATCGCATGGTTCTATTGCATAGTCGAGCGTGAACAGATCTTCGAGGAGCTTCTTCCATCCGTGTACAAGTCACGTAAGCAGCGTAAGAGCTGCTCGGGCGAAGAAATCAACGGCGACGACAATGACGGGTCGAGCGACTACGTGCACCATCTGGCTCTTCTGCTTTCTGTACTGGCTAATGGAGCAGCAGGGGACCTTACTCTTCCAATTGCTAATGATGAAGCCAATCTGTATGAACATCTAGCTCGCGCCGCTCTGAGCCTTAATTCTGTGTTCATCGGAACGTCTATGGAGAACGTTCAAGCAGTCGTGATGCTGGCAGCATACGGTTATTATTCGGGTCGAAAATATACAGCTGAGCCGTCGATGAAACTGGGGACTTTCGGCCTCACTCTTGCGTGTAGTGTGAGTTACACCTTTAATGCACGAGGCTCTTCATTGTTTGAAGCTAAAAGAGAATCTCTATGTTGCATCTTAGATCGGTTTGCGTGCGTGCCATGAGTTAAGCTGGCAATTAACTATACTCAAGCTTCACAGATCGTGATCCCGCACGATGGAAGATGGAACCGAAACTTATTCAACGCAGGAGACGCCTGTTTTGGGAGTTATTCACCGCCGACAAGTGGAAAGTGAGTTTCTGTTCTCTGCCACTGGTTCCTGAATCTTTGTTAACCTGTCTCTGAGTCTTAGAGCTTGGAAACTGGTAGACCAGCGACATTCAATTTATGCGAGGTAGATTGCGAGTTTCCAGAAGATAGAGAGGCAACTCTTGGCGAAGATGGCTCTATCATCCCTGGCTGTGAGCTTCTTGTTTTCGGCTCGAACTCTATTCTCAAAAGTGGCCCCTTTCAGTTTGGCGGTGGAAGTACCGATTCACCAAGGAAGTGGCGGCCCCGATTGCCGAGCAGCTCTGCCTGGCCAGGCCCGTCAAATATGTCGAGCTTTTGGAGCTCGACAGAAAGTTGCGTGATTTCGAAGCACATCGGTCAATGTCAATGTCAACGGCTCCTAATCCTGATGAGGATATTGCGACTATACTGCGGAGGTGTAATTGGGCAGTGCTACGAGAAGCTGCACTCCTCTTCGTACACCGTAACCTCTTTGCGCGCGCGATGCTTGAGAACTCTTCAAAAATTCTTGACAGCCCCTTCGCATCTTCTGCCTTATCTGCGTATGCAAGTGCAATGTCATTGTTGAAGATTATACGGATCAATTTCGAAAGATACCCGCAGTTGCTTCTCCGTCAGTGGATAATATGGGTGCATGGCCTTACCTCCGCTGTATGCATCAGCATTTCTCCTCTCTTGAATATTTGATTAACAGTAATAAAGGTCGTCGTCGGTTCAGTCGCTTGCGCCAGAGGTCTATCAATATATGTAACGGCAGCGGCTCTCAAAGAGTTGGAGACGGCTGTCGATTTATTCAAGAAGGCACATGCACATCCGGTACCAAGGAAAGGCTTAGTGAGTCGCTCCTTATCAGCTTTTTTTTCGCGGTTTGTTTCTTATCAGAGTTTTAGCCATTCCTCCTGTGTCTCCTTGAGAAAAGCCGCATCGCCAATAGGCCTATGTTGTTTCCAAGAGACACACGAAACGCGGAGCATGAGCTTAGTATACTCGGTGGAGCACCGCTTTTCCTGAAGAACGCAAATAAGAAACAGCAGGCCCCAGGCGAGCCAATCTCCCCGACAACGACAACCCACCATACATCGTCAGAGTCGTCAGGAGGAGCACAATTCGTACATTCACTTCCGTATGCAAGTCCTTCGCTATCCGAACCATCTTCATCTCGACGAAGCAACGAGGCCGCTCTGCCGCAGACATATCTACATAACCCTTCCTGGCCCTTCTTTGAAGACTATCGAGCTACTGCAGACGTCCAGAACGCATCGTTTCATACGGTCGACAGTTCCCAACTCCGAGGCGCACCTACGAACATCGATGAAGCATTGATCCATGCGTTTGCAAACACGCCAAGTCAAAACGGATCCACTTATTTCTCAGACATCGCTGCTCATGCAGCGTCGCATTCGAGCTTCGCTACTAACTCTCGGACATACGTGCCTTTCCAAGGCAATGGCAACACTCCTCAGACTGCACCAGAGCTTACTGCAACATCATGGTTCGAGGAGCTCTCAAACAATACTGCAGGACGTTCTGGACAGGATGTGCTGAGCAACAGCGATAACATCGATATCGCCCTCTTTATGGGTGGAAGTACCATGGCAGGGCCTAACGGTGCTCCGGGAAATGACCCGATCATTGCCGATGTGTGGCGTTCTTTTATGGCAGATTCGCGGCACTTCGGTTCACAGTTCAACACGGACTTCTAGTAGAAAGGTTACTTCTTCCTAACCTGCCTCAGATTGGTAGAGGTCAATTCATTCGTAATACAGCACATTTATTTTCGTTACGGTTTAATAGTATCAGATCAACGTACATTATCTCCCCGAACAAACACAATACCGAACAAACACAATAGCAAACAAACCAAGGCCCCTCACTTCGAAATAGACAGTAACAGTGAGTAAGGGCAAAGAACGTGGGCGAGAGGGTAGTAGAAGGAAGCAGCCGGACGCCCAGATCAAAATTAATGGAATGAAGGAGAACACAGGGAGCTTAGATGACTCATGCCTTGACGTCCTTGTGAGCAGCCTCGTCGTCGATACTCTCGGCATCCGTGATGGCGTTGAGAGCCTCCTCTTCTGCGTCGAGTTGACGGAAGGATAACCAAAAGCCGATCCCAGCAAAGAAGGCCAGCACAGCCATGGACCCGTAGTTCCAGACCAGCAGGGGATCTGAAGACAGAGCTGTAAGACGTAGATTATCAGCTTAACATTCGCAATACCAGTAAGTCAGGAAACAAGTAAGGCCAACTCACAAACAAAAGCCTCTCCAAGCGCGCTCGAGATCGCACTCATGAACAGGAAGATGCCCATGACAACACTCCGCATGCTCTTCGGCGCCTTCGTGAACGCGTACTCCAGACCCGTAATACTCGCGAAGATCTCTGACAGCGCGATGAGGACATACGAGCCCGTCTGAATCCACACATTGAGCAGGCTCGTCAGCGCATTCCCTTCTGCATCTTCGCACGTGCTCGCCGCGTACCCACACGGATTCGTCTTATATAAATAATGCTGCACCACCGCGGCCCACACCATGGCGGCCGCGCACGTGTAAAACCCAGCAGTGATCTTTTTTATCGGAGTGAAGCGAATGTTGTAGCGCAGCAGCGCCGGGTAGATGAACAGATCGCAGATTGGGATAAAGATGATGAGTGCAAAGGGGTCCAAGTTCCCAAGTACGTCGTTTGGCAGCCCATGTGTAGCCATCGTCGCGGCCTGCGAGGTTAGGTTACCGCCGAGCTGATTGTACGTGAGCCCTAAATCCAAACAGTAAGGGGGAAAAAATCGCCAAGAAAGAGCAGGACGAGAAGGCTTAGGCCCCGTTCGGACATCGCCATTTCTGGCCCGGCCTCCAAAGACCGAGCGACGCGAGAAAGCAAAAGTTAGCGAAAGTCGAGAGACGGCTGATGTCAGCGTGACCGCCGATCCTCAGGGTCACTCAGGGTTCGGACCCTGGTGGACCCTGGTGCCGTTCGGCGCCCGCACGCGACCGCACACAGCCTCACCCCCAGGTGGGGCTGCTGGGCCGTTCCGTCGCGTCAGACGCATACAGCGAGACCTGAGACCTCCTTGAACAATGCTGCGAACCTCCAGACGCAGTTACGACAGTTTGAAGCACTGCGAGAAATAGTCTGTCATGCACACATGATGATGCACACATGTCCCATAGGCTCAGAACATCCCGGATTACAACCACGAGCATTCCGGATTGATGATGTATCATGTTCAGGTGCTTGAAGAAGTTGGTGAGCTCAATGATGCGATTTCGATGCTTGACCAGTGATCCTGCTAAGCAGCAAGCCATCGAGGAAATCATCAAAGAGTTCAGAAAAGCAGATGCTCTTGCCCCTATCTCAGGTACTGTCAACGGCAATGCCAACAACATACCTCTGGATTCTTTATTTCCTCACACGGCTTGCGCTCCCACACTCCCAGAACTTCATATCTGACTGGCTATCTTGTGGTTCTGATGGCTTCACATCGCTAGCCAGGTGAGCCCTGCCTCATGTCTCTGGCCTTTTCTGTGTCTCTTGACAAAGGGTCTCACAACTTAGACAATGTCGAGAGACCGGCTAGTACAGTGAGGAATCCACGGATTCAGTGCTAGCTGGTCTCTCGACAATATCTAAGCACTTTTCGAATGTCGAGAGACACCGGTGGCTTCAGAATCCCGGTTCTCAGGTCAGTTTCTTGCTCCCCTTCTGATTCCCTGGCTGATTCTGCTTCTTCCTCTTCTTATCTAATACCTTTTCCATGCTGCCGCCCTTGCCATCTTGCTCTGATGCTCTCGACTCTCAAGAATCCCTGCACCTACCCTCCTCGGTGCTGCAGGAAGCAGTGCCTTGACTGCTGAAATAACCTCAAGTCCTGAAGACGTACCTGACAAAAGCAAACTATGTGGCATCCCTGGTTGGTGAGTCAAGCATTCCCATTGTTGGTGGCTTTCTGAGATGCACACACAAAGTCGATAGATAGATTGGTTTTGTCCTATTTCCCTAACTGACGTGCTCAATTCTAGATCATGCTGTGAAAAGTCTGACTGACATTCAACACCCTAAGAGTGTCAGCGATGGACTACGGGTACATAAGAGGTAACTGAGTTGCATGGAACTCAGTCAGAGGAGAGGAGGAGAGAGAGAGCGGTGAGCCAGGGGAGCTGACACAGCACAAGGAGGAGAGACAGCTTCTGGATGTAGCCAGGTAGAATTGACCAGGTCAAAACTAAGGGATAAGTACAGGAGGACTACCTACTTATATACCCTTCAGAGGCTGCGCACGGACCAGGGAATTAGCTACTACATAAGGATAGATGAAAGAACATCATAGAACTTCATAGAACAATAGCATCATAGGATCAGTCAGCGAGTGATGAGAGTGTGGGAAAAGGACATAATGGACATGAGTAAACCAAAATAAGCATGATTAGTAATGAATGGATAAGATATGATAAGATAAGATAATAGAGAATGATAATAAAAATGAAAATAATTAAATCGTCCATGACAAAGAGCATCCCGGTCGTCTTTGCAACTCAGAAAGATATTACGGTGGTGACAAAACACTTGCCAGCTCTCCCTTCTCAATGCCAGCCACTAAAACATCAATTGGCATAACTTCCCTCACCCTGTTCACCCATCATGCTTTCCTTGCCTCTTCCTCCTGCCCCATCTGACCCACCACACGCTTTAACATCAATGTCAGTTGTTTTCCCATCTGCCTTTCTCACTGAGGGTTTTGGCAGCAATGCCACAACCATCGTGTCCAAGAAGGATCTCATTCTTTTGTACAGGTCCTCCACTTTTCATGCACAACATGTAGCGTCCTGCAGTCGGTGCTCTGCCACATCGAAGCAGTGCGAGGGAAGGTAACAGAGCTTGTGGAGCAAGAGAGGCTCAGCACGGGAGTGAGAGGCAAGCTGGAGTCAGATAAGAGGATTGTGAAGGATGACAAGGTGTCTGCCTCGTCAATGGCAAATACCTCTTTGGACACATCCAACGTCTGCGGCCTTCCAACGGAATTGAGGTTAATAGACCTGTTTGATGCATCGTGTGTGCTGACAGTCCTCCAGATGGGTGCTTCACTTCCATTAACCCAGTAGATGCAGACTCAAAGGCAGACTCAAAGGCAGTCTAACAACAAGTGTCACAAGATTCTGGCAAAACAGCTCAGGCCACTGTCACCTCTTCCCATGCTGCTTCTCTGCCCACGGCACATCTTCCTCACCGCGCTCATTCTAGCATCAAAATTCTTACAGGATTGATGCTATTTGAATCATGCATGGCCAAAGCTCTATGGTCTCCCACTGCAGGAGGTTGGACACTGCGAACGTGCATTCGGCAATGCATTTGGGTTGGTGTCTCTTGGTTGGCATGAGCTTAATGCTGTTGCAGGAAGAGAACTCATGCAGTGTGCAACACACGAAAAGCGAGGGTACAATTGCATTTGGATTGTCTCTGGTTTCTGCAATGTGCAACCCTTTTGTCTCAAACAGATATCACAGTGGTGACGAAACAGTGGCCATCTCTCCCTTCTCAATGCCAGCCACTAAAACATTAATTGGCATAACTTCCCTTGCCCTGTTCACCCAGTATGCTTTCCTCACCCCTTCCTCCTGCCCCCTCCAACTCACCACATGCTTCAACATAGACATCGGCCATTTTCCCATCTGCCTTTCTCGCCAAGCATCTTGGCAGCAAGCTTCCATGAAAGCAAACAGAATGGCTAATGGCAAGGGCAAGGGCAAGACAAAGGTGAAGTCTGAAGATGCATCCAACGACGATAAGCTGCTCACTGCCAAGAAGCATGCAAGACCCGAGCCCACCTCTGATGATGATGTGAAGCTGAGAGTGAAGAAGTGCGCGACAAATGCGAAGAAGGAAGAGGAGGCAGAGGGCTTGTTGTCATAGGGAAAGAAGAAGAGGGGAAAGAAGGATGATGAAGAGGAGGGTGAAGAGGTCTTTCAATGGTGGGAAGCCAAAGATCCCAACTTGGCAACGGCTCAATTAAGTGGAATATGCTAGAGCACAATGGTGTTTACTTCCCTCCTACCTACGAGCTATTGCCATCAGATGTGAAGGTGAAATATGTCGTTATGTTCCTCCATGTTTCATGTTCCCTGACCACAGAAGTTCTTATCAGACATCAATGCCAGGCAAACCCATTGACCTCCCAAATCGATCTGTTAGGACTCGAACTCTTTTATTTCCCCTTTTATCATTTCTTTTCTTTTAATCACTCCTTTTCACTATATTTAATTGTCTTTTCAATCATTTCCCACACTCTCTTCACACTTCCTTCCTTCATTCCATTCCATTTGTTTATGTAACATTAGGTAATATAGTCTCACAGTCGTCACTATATAAGGTCTTAGGAATTGCATGAACTCCTTGTTTTGCTTTTTCTCTTACCTCTGCGACGACCTAGGTGAGACTTGTCCCCCTTGTATTAGTTTAGACTTATATTAATCCTCTTACCTCTGTAATGACCTAGCCTGAGTATAGCATGTCCTGAGTCCCCGCTTGAGTATAGCACGTCCCAGATGACAGTCAGCCGAGGCTTGCCCAGTCTGAGTCGTCTCCTGGACTCCCACCTAACACGATTGAGTTGGAGGAGGTTGCTGGCTTCTATAGCCAGATGATAGAGACTGATCACACACAAGATGCAGTTTTCAATAAGAACTTATCTAAAAACTTCCTTAAGGTTCTTGAGGACCACCCTCTGGTATGTTTGCTAAGGCATCTATTAGCAAGAGAATGGGCAAACATAATTCGATTGAGCAAAGCACAACTCTCTCTCCTTCTCCAACCCAGTCTCACTTTCAGCCACAAAGAGGCTTGCCATGGAAAGGGAAGGGGAAGACAAAGGGCCATTGGGCGCTTCAGCCTCCATCCTCCACGCACATTATATCAGATGTCATCGAAATCAGTATGGCAAAAGCCAGATCGGTTTCAGTTCATGACGAGGGAGAGGAGAATGAATGGAGAGAGCACGACCGACTTTGAGAGGCTGCTGCTGAGTTTATAGGAATCAGTCCTTTATTCAGAGAAGATGCTTTGTCCAGGCTTACTGAGAGCGACGGCATGTGTTTTCAAGGATGATTCTACTGAAGATGTCAGCTCCAGGGATTATCATGAAATGAGCTTGGATAAAGGACACAGCTGAGAGGTTGCATATCTTGGATAGGTCACTTGGATAGGTCGCGGATGAGTGTGAATGGCATTGCGAAGCAGACTGGGATCCCTAATGGGCTACAGCTCCAGCAGATGTGGGAGAGTAGGCACAATCACAGCTCATCACTTTCTGGCATTGTTATGCCTATGACGCCAAGCTCGACTTCCAATTGGCCTCTCCCACCACTTGGTCCCCCTATTATCTCAGTGAATGGGAGGAAGCCAAAGGACTCCTTATCAGCATCGCTTTTTCAGCTGGAACTCCCACCTTTTCCATGTTTATTTTCTGCTCTGGACCCGCTGTCAAGCAAATCTTCATCCTTGTTAAAATTCTTTCCTTCCTCGCCACTTCTCATTCTTGGCTTTTCACAACAATGGTGAACCTGTGTGATTGTGTTGACTGCTCCACCTCAGCCGAAGTCACCTTCATTGAGCAGCTTTTGGCCCTTTACTCCTCCTGAGCAAACGCCTTCTGTGTGTCATCTGCACATGTTCAAATCTTCGGTGGCTGATGAGAGGGAGCCCAAGAGAATGGAGGTGAATAAAAACTCGGTAGTTTTCACAGCTGAGGAGGAGATTGCTGGCAAGCATTCAGTCGTCAAAGTTGGTGGCATGGATGTTGGAGGAAAGAAAAAGGAACTGAATGTGGAAGAGAATGGTCAGACCATATGGCTACTTTCTATTGCTGATGCCAATGAGGTGCAGAGTTGGATAATGACATTGAAAAGTGCCATGCTCGACCAAAGGTATGTCTTTCAACATAGCATTGTAGCTTTGAAGGAAGCCCTTTTGACTTTATTCTCATGAGTTTTAATAGTGTGATGGCACAAAAATCAAGGACTTTGATCGTTGTGACTTTCGGACCATGTTTGAGTTCTACGAGGTGCAGAAAGCACAGAAGAAGGCCAAGAGTAATGCAGAGAAGAAGGTCATGAAAGCCGAGAAGGACAAAGTCAAGGAACCTTTCACGACCTGTGTCCTCAACAGTTGCAAAGAGAAGGTTGGCAATTTCAGAGTCGAACCTCCAGGCCTCTTCCACGGCTGTGGCAAACATTCTTGCAAAGGTTCTCTCAAGGTCTGCCTGCTGCATTCTATTTGCATTTTCTTGAATATGCTAACGTGATTATAGTTCCATGTCTGTCCAGAAGACATAACCATCAACATAGGTGAAGGCATTCCCATTCTGAAGCTGAACATGCCTGGCAACTGGAAGAAGGTAATCCATGACTAGACAGTAACATGGCTTGCAAACTGGATGGAGAACATCAACGGGAATCACAACTATGTCTTCCTTGCTGCCAGCTCGTCGCTCAAGGGCCAGAGTGATATGAGCAAGTTTGAGTAAGCTCGTGAGCTGAAGGTTTGCTCCTTTCTTCCTCTGTCTGCTAGTGCAAGCATGAATGCTACACAACCAAGAAACACGTTGACCATATTCACCAGAAGACTACAATGGTGAACTGTGGAGCAAGCTTATGGCCAACCAGCAGTGCGCGACTGTTATGTACTTTATCGATTGCCTTGCACTGCAAGCTGTAAATGAGAAATTCTGCAATGGTTGTGTCCAAGAAGGATCTCATTCTGATCAAAACATTTGTACAGGAGGTCCCCTGCCATTTACCCACAACATGCAGCATCCTGCAGTTGGCACTCTGCCACTTTGAGGTGGTGCGAGGGAAGGTGCTGGGGCTCATGGAGAAAGGGAAGCTTGGCACGGGAGTGAGGGGAGAGCTGGAGTTAGATAAGAGGACTGTGAAGGATGATGAGGCATCTGCCTCATCGATGGTGAATACCTCTTTGGACGCGTCCAATGTCTGCGGTCTTCTGATGGAGCTGATGTCAATGGACAGTGTGTGGGTGCTTGGTGTAACCCTCTACTGCTTGCTCTTTGGGTGCACACCATGGGGTGGCATCGCAGAGTTCACGATGTACCAGATGATCCACACGGACAACTTTGTGGTGGATACGTTCATGAGCTATAACCATGTGCCAATGGGATAGGCTGTTGGAGAAGGATTGTACAAAGCAAATCATGCTCAATGAAATGAAGGTGTGTGTTCTATATCTTCAAAAAGAGAGAACCCAGGCTGACACAGTTGCATTTCGCAGAGCCTCCCATGGATCACACGTGACATCCCAAACCCAGAAGCCTGGCTTGTGGAGACTGTGCCACACCTGCATGACCCAATCTGAAATATGAGTGCAGACGAGGATGTGGCGATGTTGACAGTCAAGTTCTGCTGGAAGTTCAACTTGGTTGCAGTGCAGCAGTAGCAGGTGCAATGGTGGGCGGACAAGCGCGAGTTCTACAATGCAGAGCTCGATATGATGCTTGAGTGTAGTCTTCACTTTGAGACACAGTGCTGTGTTATTATAGAGTAGACTGTATTCTAGAAACCATTTGCAGACAACACTTTGAAAAGTGGAGTATGTATAGTTAAGAATCCCGTCAAGAATCAAGAAAATATATCTGGATGTTGATCAATAAATTTGAATTTGTGTGACATGGCAGCCACTGTTGTCTTGTCTCTACCACTGTGTTCTACAGCTTTACAAGTCATGGCTGTCTCTTCTGCTGAGGCTAGTTTTGTGAAATCTGTTCTTTCAGAGGATGCTTCTAGACTTGATGCTTCTGGCTTCATTGGTGATGTCATGACTGTGGGCACAGCTTCGACACCTGAAGAAGAGAAGGTGAGACAAATTTAGCTCTGACGGTTCTCACAGATAATTAAAACTATGATACTGCAGATTCTTTCAAGGATGGATGAGGATGACGACACCTGGGCAATGGATAACCTGGCAGAAACAGTCATGGAATATCTTGAGGAATTCTATGAAGTTGATGCCTCATCAGAGGGTCAGTTTGCATCGGACATGGTGAAGAACCATATCACAGACAAAACTTTGAAGGGGCATATAAGGTCTGTAGCTTGCTTTTTAGATGATAATACTCTAGACCTCATACAAATTGCACAGAATCATCTCAAATTATATTGCTTTTCACCGTGACCAAGCTCACAGTTGGGATCCTAAATCCGTCACTTCAAAAACTCCAGGTGATATTGTGCACTTTATCACATATAAATGTGGGCCAAAAGAGAAAGGGTTTCAAGGAAACAAGGCAAGTGCATGATCTCATGGACAATTAGCATGATATTCTAACCATAAGAATAGTATGTGACTGCAATTTCGACTCAAGCTATGATTACATACTGGTATCTTTTGCTTTATCGTGGTGCAGACCAAGTCTCTTGGTCTGTAGATAGCAGTGGAAATTGGTGAGATACTCATGGCCTTCAATTATATGATATATTGATTCTCTTTCTTTAAAGCAAGGGCCTTCCATCTTGCTCTCTTCTTGTCATTCGCTTTATGCATGGGCTCAAGAACAAGATGGTGAAGCAGGGAGATGTTTCTACATCTGCCTGTGCTGTAACTTACAGTGATATGTGTGCACTTCACAGAGCATGCATCAGTGGTGAGCAGTTGCCCAATGCACAAAGGCATTCAGGGACCATCAGATATGTATGTTTTCGAGTTTTTGATTAGTTTTTTTTTGCATTTGTTTTTACTGAAGCAAATTCTAGTATGTATATCTTTTTGCCTGGCTCTTGCTAGAGCATCTTAATGAGACCCTGAGTCTCAACTTTACTAACATTGACATGACTTCATGTGAGCATCTTTTTTTGAATCTGGTTATCATTTCTTTCTTACATCATTTTCCAGTCTCAAAGTTCACTGTCACTCTAGACACCAGAAAGAATGTGCAGACTGGGGGCTGCCAGTGAATGTTTCTCCATGCCAATGATCTGGACCCTATCATCTGCCCTGTCAGGGCTCTACTTCATGTTGTTAGCCTTTATAAGCATGAGGCAAACACTTCAGGTCCCCTTTTCCTGGCTATCAATAACACAGGAAAAGTTAATCCTTTAAAACAATTGGTATTTCTTTTTCTCTCTTTTCTTTTATTCTACTCACTGTCTTTTTCAGATTTCCTCAACTCTCAGTCACATGCTCAACAAGGATCTTCAGTCTCTTCTTTATAAGAGATGAGCTGTATTTGGATCTCATTCCTTTCATTGAGGTGGATGCCAGTTTCAGATGAAGTACAGAGGCTGGACTCCTGATATGGTTGCTGCTTGGGGTGGCTGGTCTTAGCAGGAGGCAGTGACAATGTATCACTATTTCTTTTCTTCTGAGAATAACCATGACTTTGTAGCAGACTATGAAAAAGTAGGGCTTCCTCTTGCTAAGCATCAGTGCATCTCTCTCTAGTTGTCTTGCTTCTGGATAGATTACTATATTGACATATGTAATTCAACTACTTGTTTATATAATTGATAGTTCTTGTACAATAACTCTTTCAAGTCACTTCTATCTACTAGCAATTTTCTTACCAATCCAGTACCAGTAACCCTTTGGAAATGCCTTATCCCACTTTGCTTGAGAAAACTCACCATTTTCAAAGTACTTCGCATCTCTCTTCTCAAGCGCAATGTGCTCCTGCCAAAGAGCTTCCCAAACCTCAAAATTATTCTTCTCCCCCCAAACCTCCTGCCATCTTCTCTCCAGATAATATGCCTTTGTCTTTTCCTCCATGATTGCACTGTCGCAATATCAAATCATGAAATCAGCAACTTTATTGAATGAGAAGAGCCCATCATTCTCTATAGGGTTCCATCCTCCTGGACCAGTGGTCTTTGTTAAATCATGCTTGAAGATCCTGGTGAAGCAGTCCATATCACTGGAAAAGTCATTGACATAGGCATCATAGACTTTTCTAGAAAAGATAAAGTAAGTAAATTAAATATATTTAAAAAAATAGCTAGAATAAATCAGCACTTACTTGCAACATAAAATCTTCATCTTGACACGTTTCTATGGCTCAGGTCCCATGGATCGAAAGTGCTTTTCATAGAAGTTGATCTGGCCTGAGATGCCCTGCTGTATTATTGCCATCAACCCCTTTGCCTTGTCAAGATCACTGACATCCATCTTCAGTGCAGAGGACAGCTGAGAGGATGAGGCTGAAGTAGAGAGGGATGATGAGGCCCTAGGTGTTGAGATGGGCACAGGAGGAGATGTAGAGATACTGATAGGCTCCCCCCCCCCCAGACTGAAGGAGCTGAGTGGCATCAAGGGCTTCCATGTCAGGATTTCCTGCTACAGTGACAGGCTCATCTAAATAAAATAGAATGAGGTTTATTTTTGTTTCAAGAAGGCACTCAAGCTACTCACCTTTGTTTCCAAATGCATATGGCTCCTGATTATCCCATTTCTCATATCTAGAGAGCATCAGATCATACTGCCTGTCCTGAATCTGCTACTAGGTGGGATCAAGGAGTGGCTTCACTTCACCAGCATCCTCTGACAGACTCATGGCTAGAGAAGCCAAGAGATCTATCTTTAGATGAGTAGCTAGTGTCTAGAAGAGAACCTCCTTCCTGATAGAAAGGCTCTTGATGGCCTTGATCCCACTGATCTGGTGTGATTCCTCATTGATTGCACGGGCCCAGAGTTTGAGCTGCTTGAGGTTTGCAGCTTTGAGCTGGGAAGCATCCACAGGCAGATCAAAAGCACAGTGTGAGGACATGATGAGAATGAGTAGGAGAAAGTCTTGAGCTGTGTCTGAAGCTTCAAGGCCAAGTATGTGTTGAGATAGCAGGAGTGAGATAAGTCATTGCTACAATTCGTGATACTCAGATATGACCAAATAAGTACATATTTTTCACACTCTGCTACAGCTTTCACTGTCAACAGCTATTCAATAGCACACAATCAGCCATGCTATTCATACTATTTGTACACAAACTTGTTCACTCTTTGATTATGGAAACCATATTGACTCACAAGTGTCACATTCACATGTAGTACATTGTACCCTTCAACTCCTCGTGAACACCCCTTCTCCACAGTGCCTCCATCTTCTTCACAATCTCCTTTGGTGGTACTTTGCTCTCCTTGCTTCCTTTGATCAGAGGCAGGATCTTGTGAAGATAGAGCCAAGCATGCTCACATTGGTCAGACTGTGCATGTGGGCATGCTCAGCTCTAACACTTTCAGATGCAGGCACCCACAGGTGGCTGACATCGTTGATACCCTGCTGGAGGACGTCCACAGAAAACTTGTTCTCATCATAAAGCACAGTGTAAAGCACAGTGTAACGCATCACCCACACCATCCCCTGTGTTGCAGAATGCGCCTGCAGGTAGAAATCAAAGTCACATATGCCGGTCACACCCTGGTCAATGATGGTCCCAGCCTTTGAGTTCATTATCTGGTCTGCATCCTGAGCCCGAGTCAGATAGAAGCGGGTGCGGTGACCCTTGCTGCAGATCACAAATGTAACCTTCAGCTTGTAATCTGCAAGGTCACGGAACACCTTCTTCATTTCACCGACCTCAGCCTTCATGATATCCTGGCCCAGGCCAGGATGTCTGAAATGCCTCCATGGAAAATGACAATATGTTCAGGCAGCGCCTTCATGTGCTTCCTATACTCCTTGAGCCATTCAATTATCATGTTCTTGGTGTTTGTGATTGTCTGTCAATATCATTGTCAGCAGTAAGATCAGAATGCAATGCAAAGTGTGCACTGACCTCCTTCCTATACTCCTGAAGAGAAACACTCACCTAGTACTGCATAAAGCTCATGTTGCAACTCACCGCAACAGCAGCAATTGTTGGTGTTTCCCTGATGCATCCTATGCCTGGGTGCGTGATGTCCATTCCCACTAACATTGTTTTTTGTAGCCATTTTAGAGATCCCGACTCCAATGTGTGGTTCAGTCCGTCTAGCTTTGTATTCAACTTGAGCGCCAGATTAGTCATGTACTGGTCCTGACCCTCCTTTTCTCATATGTTTGACATCAGGGCACATAGAGCCTGACATCCGAGGACAGTGTTGAACATCATCTTCAGCCCCCAGTGTAGATGTGCAGGTCCTTGTTAGAGACAAGCATGAGGACCATCTTCAGCTTACCCAGGAACGAGTTCAGAGCTTTTGAAATTGCACACAGAGCTCGATCTCAGAATGGATTATCCAAAGTCGCTCACATACTTCATAGTTTGTGCTGACTTTGCTGACTTGCAAGCTACAAGAATGACATTTGGCAAGGAGAGGGCATCAATCACTTCATGAAGTGCAATGTCAGAGTTGCTGCTGAAATCTTCTGGTCCACCATCGTGCAGGATAAGTACGGCCAGATGTGTGAGCTGTGCAGCCTTTACGAAATGGATACCTCGAGTTGTCCAAGACCTATCAACCACGGCCAGCTGACCCGACTCATAAAATTATGTTTGGTGCACCGAAACAACCACCATGTCCAGCAAGGTCTTGATACTGAAGCTTGCCATTGGTGGTGTGTTTGACTCAAATCCGAGCAGGCAGAGGCCTTTGATGGTCAAGGTCTGGGCATTTGCTGTGGGCATCTTTACAATTGGCCATGCACAGAGAGGTGCTCTCCCCCCAGCAAGTTTAGCTCATCTGCAAAGATACTGCCAACTTCAATCCTGCAAATTTCTGCTTAGATGAAAATGTCCTTGTCCTTTGTCCCAGTGTTCATGACAGGCAGGTCATCTGCATGCTTTCAGAGAAATCCCAAACTCTATGGATGCAGTTTAGTTAAGTCATAGGTTTATATGAATGATTCCAAATGACTTACTCTTCTGGAAGTATTTTTTGCAGTTGTGGATGGATCCCAAAGCCCCTGATAGTGCTGCACCTTTGGTAATCAAGATCATTTGTCATCACCCTTATTTTCCCAAAGGACTTCTGCAGATGCACCACTCCTTTTGCAACTGACGAAGGAACTCGAGCAGGAACTCGAGCATTGCATTGCTCAAGTGGTCTCATGGCACATAGAATGCACTCATGCACATATTAACATTGACATTCACTGCAAGTGACTTGTAGACCGGTGTGGAGATCCCAATGCTGCTAGCCTTGGAATCGGCTCTATTAGGTTCAACTTGACTCAGGACAGTCTTACAAGTATCCCCGATGCATTTCAGGACACTTTCAGTGTTTGGTAGGATTAACCTGATGCATACAGCTTGGTTCTGTACTGGTGAGCCATCGAAGTCCATTTTGGGTCACATCTGGTATTGTTCCAAGCCTCCCAAAGCTTAGAGCCCATTCAGCTGCAATTTTGTGTGCAATTATGATTTTGCTCTATCACAATCTGCACATGTGGCAAATCGTGGGAAGAATATGGAGAGATATCTGCTGTGAATTGCAAGAGGTTGCTACCAAAATGCTCACTTTTGTGGGACAGTAGAATCTCCCTTTTACCACACTTAATTTTTTTTTTGAAGTGGCAGAATTTGTGGCCCATAGGCAGACATTATTTTTCTCATTTTTCCCTCATTTTTTACTGGATAGTTTGTGTCTGATGAATGAGATACTGCTAGCAGAACAGCATCAACAAAAGAAAAACAGGTCTGAGCTGTTTTTATTTTTGAGTGGAGTGTCGCGACTTGCAAAAGAAATTTGATTTCATGTGAGAGGTTGCTGAACACCCTCCTGTTTTTTGCTCTACAAAAAATGTCACACAAGATAGCAGTATTAAATTTTGGCAGGGAATATCTTGTGCAAAACTGCAGCCGAATGGGCTCTTAATTACTCATGTTCTCGGGTTCTGGCTCTGAGTTCTGGCTGTTTGGTGTTGTTTGGTTAGAGCCTCCGGTCTGTCTTTGTGTCCTTTGTACGCCGCTCAGAGGCTCAACCCTCTGTTGGTTATTTAAACACTCATGTAAATGTCTCAAAAAGACAAGTTTAGTTCCCCTGAGTCAGTCCCAGTCTTTAGTTCTCATCTCTGCTGCTGTTCAGTGTCGTTTCTGTCTGTCCCGTCTGTTCTGTCTCGAGTCCTGTTTTCAGTCAAATCTTGCTTTCGCTATATTGCCCTCAGTTCTAAACCGATTCTCGAGCTCTCTTCAGATTCTTAATCTCATCTAAAATCGATTTTGAATACTGTCTTGTCTTGCACGATTCCGAGCCCACGTCATAGAGCTACAAAAATAGCTTTTTGGTTCCAGGAGTTCCGTACATTCTGCCAGCCGCAACAAGTGCAACTGCCATATCTCTGTCAATTCTGCATCGCATCTCGAGATCTTTTCAGATTTGGAATCGTCTCGACGAATCAATTTGATTTCTGTCTTCACTGGCGAGTTTCCGAGCTCGGGTTGTCAAGATCGTAGTTGCCCTTTGTTCTCTGACTGCATTTAGGCACATTTTGCCGGTCGCCCTTTGTACTCACGCCCTCGAGTCGACACCTAGCCCTGAGTATTCTATTACACTTCCCCACACTTCCTGACACTATCCCCTCCATCAGACACATTAGAGTGAACCCCCAGTGGCCGAACTCAACCAGGTCTGAGTCAGCCTGTAGACCCATACCATCACCTTTCACCAGGTGGACCATTGCAGAGAATTCATTGACCACTGTGAGTCTGGCCATCACATGAGAACCCCTCCCCTGACTCCAACTCTGAGTCTGGTGTGAAGTAGTAAGCATGCTTTCCTGATTCACGCATGCCTGTGTGTGAGCTGCATGCTGTGTCACAATTAAATTGAAGGCAGACAAGATTGGGGGATCAGGTTGTTTTGCAGGTGGGGTCCTTGTGGTGCAGGAAACTAAGAATTTGCAAGCACATTAAATGAATGTTAGACGTACCAAGCCAGCACTGCTGACCGACTTTAGTTTCCTTCCTTAGGACCAACTAGAGTCATGGCATACTGGCATATCACAATAAGCCAATGAGTGCCATTGAGCATGATCCCTTGTGCAGACAATCCTGCAGGCAGATAGGGCCCAACCTCCTTCGACTTTTTCAGATGGCCCAATGAATGACATGCTTCTGATTTGTTGAGGAGTTGTCCATGTTGCTTCAGAATGAAGAATGGCTTGAGAGAGTGTGAGTTCAGAGTGAGGCTGGCATTTTTGACTTCATCAATTTTCATTGATCTCCCCCACACCCCTGCACGCGCATGTGCATGCACACACCAAAAAAAGAAAAAGAAAAAAAGAAAAAAAAAAACTGGCACTGGTTGTTAGGGGCATGCAGTGTGTGCTGCACTTGGTTAAGCAGCATGGATCGGCACACCCCCCTTTGGCAACTGAGCTCACGTGTGCTTGTGTCTCTTGAGAGACAGCTTAGGTCAGCAAGCTCCACCGGACGTGCATCTCTTGTGAATGAAAAGCCAAGATCATGGGAAAAAGGTAGTCACACATAGTCACATTATGTCATAGTTACTCCCTTTGGTCTGAAAGCACTGGATGCCATGTGTTTGTCCTCCTGCTTGAAGCTCAGCTATCACTACAGTCAAACCTGTATATAAACACTGGCCTCGGTGAACATGTTGGCCAATGCTAATACACAGGAATGCTTGTCCATATTATTGCATAATAAACAAATAAAGTTATTTCTATTTATGAAATGCTGTCTGATGCAATCCAATGTCAAGACCCATGCATGCAGGTGAAGACATTTACATTATTTTCAGCTGTTAAATATAGTTGCAAAGGACACTTTAAGAGAAATAACTATGAATATCAGCCTGGTTTAGACCTTTGTTAGTGGGGTTGTAGTTGGCACCCATGAGAGTTGGGTGCAGAGGCAGGCATGTGACAGCCACTCATGAAAGCATGAAAAATAATTACATAAATGAGATAGTAATGTGAGTAACAAAAAATAAAGACTGAGCCATGGTTACCAGGTGCAAATCATGCATGTGGTCTCCAGAAATCATGGGGAAAGACTCAGTCTTCAAATTTTGCAGGAGGCCAGGCCAAAAGTGGTGATGTCTGAATGGGGCCTTACAGTAGACTGTATACCAAACACTGCTTTCTGTCTACCACCCACCACTGCAACAACCACAACCATGCTCACTCAACAATGACTAACTCCAATTCAAGCTCAGCAAAGACTTTGACTGCCTACCAGCAAAAAAAAGGTCCTCTGCTTTTGTCAATGCTGTTGAGAGCAAACTGACAGCAAAGGAAAGAAGATACCAAAATACATGCAAAGAAAGCACACTGTAGAATATCCAAGGACTACTGGCACAGCAATATCAGCAAGATTGGATTCAAGATATCATGCTCAACTGTTCAGATGGCCTTTGGGAGAACTACAAACACCAGCAACTGCACATAAACTGGTGCTCCAAGTTCAAGAGTTGCCACCAGCCTTTCAGAAAGCTGTCATGTGTTAGGCAGGAGTCCAGGAGACGACTCGGACTGGGCAGGCCTCAGCTGACTGTCGTCTGGGATGTGCTATACTCAAGCAGGGACTCGGGACACGCTGTACTCAGCCTAGGTCATCACGGAGGTAAGAGGATTAATACAATGTACTCTACTACAGGAGGACGCGGTCTCACCTAGATTGTCATGGAGGTAAGAGGAAAAGCAGAACAGGTGGTCAGATGCGATTCCTCTTCCTTATATACAGTGATCACCTTGTGAGAACCAGTTGCCCCATTGTCTAAGATTACATAAAGGGGGTGGAATGGAACGAATGAAGGTCATGTGAAAGGAGTGTGGGGAATGATTGAAAAGATGATTAATTATAATGAAAAGGGGCGGTTTTAAGAGAAAAGAAATGGTAAAAGGAAGATAAAAGAAAAGGATGAGAGTTCGAGTTCTAACATCATGTCTATAGAGGATCCCAGAGAGAACATAGCAGAAGTGGAAGACAAGGCTGAGTGGAGAGGTAGAATCAGAAGCAGTGTAGATTTGTTAGATGGAGACTTGGGCAGGCACTTGAATCAGGCAGGCCTCAGCTGACTGTCATTTGAGACATGCTATACTCGAGCAGGGACTTGGGACACATTGTACTCAGGCTAAGTTGTTGTGGAGATAAGAGGATTAATACAATATATACTACTACAAGAGGAGAGGACATGGTCTCACCTAAGTTGTTGTGGAGGTAAGAGGAAAAGCAGAACAAGTGTTCATGCAAGTTCCTCAAACCTTTTATTCATGCTACTTGTGAGACCGTATTATCTAAGTGCTATGTAGTTTATATAATAGAACAAATGAAGGTCAGTTCAGATGGAATGAGTGTGGGAAGAGTTGTGAATGATATAAGCATGAGAGATGGTTAAATATAATGAAAAGGAACAGTTAAAATTAAGAGAAATGATAAAGGGGAAAATAAAATAAAAGGATGAAAGTTTGAGTCCTGACATTACCTCCCCCCCTTCCCAAGGTTGGGTGTCCTGACCAACCATGACTGTAGTCTTCTAGTTCAGTGTCAATGAAGATTAGGCAAAGATGTTGACAAGGGATATCAAGTTTTTAAGGAGTGCTAGGGTGTTTCTGGTAGAATTCAGCAATTGCCTCCTTTGCATTCTTGCTAAAGTCTATCTTAGGCTGCCATGTCAGTTCATTGTATCCAACCCACTTGATGAGGTATTGTAGTTTTCCCCAGTGCAGGCATGAGTCTAGGATTCCCTCAACCTCATATTCCTCCTTGTCATCAATGATGTCTGGTAATGGCAGTGGTAGTTTCTTCTGACTCTCAAAGGATGGTTTGATCATGGGTTTCAGTAAAGCTTTGTTGAAAACAGGGTGGACTTTTTTCCAGTGACATGGAAGTTTGAGCTTGTATACACTCACTCCCACCTTGTTGACAATTTCAAACAGACCATACCACTTGTCAGCCAGTTTCTCTGTTGGCTGGTCCATCTTCATGTTTTGCCTGTTGAGGAAGACCTTGTCTCCAGCCTTGTACTCCACTGATACTCCTGTCATCCAGTCATGAAAAAGCTTTATGTTGTTGGCTGCTTTGACCAGGTTGTCCTTCACAATACAATGTGTCTCCTTGATCTGTTTTGTGAATTCTTCTGCTGACATATTAGCAGAGGTAGTTCATACTGTATTGAAACTCAAGGGGTGACAGCCCATTATTGCAATGCAGACTCTTTTGTGGACTGAACGGTCAACTCGAGAGCAAATCTATATTCTTCCCAAGGGAGACTGTGGTGACTCAATAGTTGAGGAAGGACAACCAAATAGAAATGAAGTGATCGAACATTTGAGACAGTGGCTCTACTGGTCCAGAGACTTTGCCAAAGTGCTCAAATCTGTTGGAACTGAGCTTCCAACATAGACTCTGTGGTTAGAGTGATTGAAATCTGAAGTTGAGGTAGGTGCGGTGTAACACCAACCAGTTCGTTGGGCACGGAACAAGCGGAACACATGCGATGTACGTCACGAAGTCGAAGAGCCTCGACTCGGCAATCGAGTGAAGCGGTACACCCAGATCGGCGGAGATTACCCGAACATGGAACGCATGCAATGACCAGATCGCACGCATCAGCTACTCGGACCGACCCCAGTGCACTTATCTGTGCGTGTGTCCTCTCGACCCTGCCAAAGGTTCATTCATTTGCCTTTGTCTAACGAACATGCGCCAGCCTGGCATTGGTCGTTCCAGCTCCGTACAAAGGATCCCAAAGCTCACCGACGCTACGCCAAGTCAACAAGTGCCATCCCTGCCTTTCAGTAGTTCAGATCGTGGAGCTGCTCAAAGGAACACTCAGGAGGCTCAGTGGTAGGACAATAGAGGACTCGTCTTATTTTATTTCGCCTTTCATGTTTACGCAGGACACTTGTTTAGTATTTATAGAGTGCCGAATGTTGTAGATAGAACAGCAATTCCACCCCCAAGTTTCGACGCCTAACTTTGTGTGATATCTCTCAGGACGGTCTCTAGGTACTCCTCAGAGCCTTAGTGACTCGAATCGCTCACCTCGACTTCGTTTTATTCGCGTTGCGCTCGTTGCGCTCGTTCTGTCCGTTTCGTCTTCGCCTCGTTCCGCTTCGTTCTCATTACCTTGACTTCACTCCCTCTCATCTCTTATCTTCTGATTTAAGTCCCGTATCTCGCCCCGCTCTCTGGTACTCCAGACAACGTCTGTTGAGCACAGGGACTAGCTGTCCATCCTGAGGACAATCCTGCTCTGAGAAATCGCACTAGTATTTGTTAGGTGGGAGTCCGGGAGACGACTCGGACTAGGCAGGCCTCAGCTGACTGTTGTCTGGGACGTGCTATACTCGAGCGTAGACTCAGGACACGCTTACTCAGGCTAGGTCGTCATGGAGGTAAGAGGATTAACACAAGTCTAAACTAATACAAAGGGGATGAGTCTCACCTAGGTCGTCGTGGAGGTAAGAGGAAAAGCAGAACAAGGAGTTCATGCGATTCCCAAGACCTTATATAGTGGCGACCGTGAGACTATATTATCTAAAGTTACATAAATGAATGGAATGGAACGAATGAAGGTCATGTGGAGGGAGTGTGGGAAATGATTGAAAAGATGATTAAATATGATGAAAAGGGGCAGTTAAAAGAAAAGAAATGGTAAAAGGGAAATTACAAGAAAGGAAGAGTTTGAGTCCTGACATTACCCCCCCCTCAAGGTTGGGCGTCCCGACCAACCAAGATCGAGGTCTTCTGGTTTGGTGTCGACGAAGCGTGGGCGAAGTCGTTGGCGAGGAATGTCAAGTTTTTGAGGGGCGCCAGGATGCTTTCGATAGAATTCAGCAATCACCTCCTTTGCATTCTTGCCAAAGTCCATCTCGGGCTGCCAAGTTGGTTCGTTGTAGCCAACCCACTTGACGAGGTATTGTAGCTTCTCTCGGTGCAGACATGAGTCTAGAACTTCCTCGATCTCGTACTCCTCCTCATTGTCGACGATGTCAGGTGGCGGCGGTGCTGGTTGTTTCTGGCTCTCAAAGGATGGTTTGACGGCGGGCTTTAGTAGGGCCTCATTGAATACTGGGTGGACCTTCTTCCATCGCTTCGGGAGACTGAGTTTGTACGCGCTAGCTCCGACCTTGTCAGCGATCTTGAAGGGACCATACCATTTGTCAGCGAGTTTCTTCATCGGTGAATCTGTGCTGATGTTTCGCCCATCGAGGAAAACCTTGTCTCCAGCCTTATACTCCACCAAAGTCCCTGCTGTCTGATCATGGTAGCGCTTCATGTCATCCGCCACCTTGATCAAGTTGTCCTTCACAACGCAATGCGTCTCCTTAATGTGCTTCGCGAATTCTTCTGCCAACATGTTGGCAGACGAGGTTCGTGTTGCATCAAAGCTCAAGGGGTGGCGTCCTGTGTTCACATAGAAGGGAGACATTTTCATTGCCGAGTGTTCGCGGTTGTTGTACGCGAACTCCACGAGGGGGAGCCAGTCCTTCCAGTCCGATTGATGATGGTTAACGAAGAGTCGAAGGTACTGTTCGAGCTCCTGGTTAATGCGTTCCATTTGACCATCTGTCTGCGGGTGATACACTGTTGATGGGTTGCCTTCGATGTGTAGGAGTTTGTACAGCTCCTTCATCATTGACGCGTCGAACTGCGTGCCTCGGTCATGGATGATCTTCTTCTGCAAGCCGTGGAGGCGGAAGACGTGGTCGCAGTACAGCTGAGCCATGCCTTCCGCTGACAACTTCATCATCGTTGGGATAGCATGCATCTGTTTTGAGAACCTATCAACAAAGACGCAGATCGCGTTGTGCCCCTTGGAGTCCGGGAGCTCTCCAATGAGATCGACTGTGACGACTTCCCAAGGACCTTCTGGGACCATGTTTGGATGGAGTGGCCTTGACCTCGACGCCCTCAGAGCCTTTGTTCGCTGACAGTGATCACACCCTCGGACATACGCTCGGACGTCGGAGAACATTGATGTCCACCAGAAGTCTCGACGGATGAGTTCCACCGTTTTCGATGCTCCTGGGTGTCCAGCCAGAACCGAGTTGTGACATTCCTGCAATACGGCCTCCTTCATTGACGACGGCATGTATACCTTGCCCTTCATGCGCCACAGCCCGTCGATTTCTGTCATCCCCGTCGGCCTCTCCGACTCGTGTTGCGCCCTTTGCGCTTCACCCACTCTGTCCAACACCTCATCATGTGACGTCCTCACCACCCCATGATTCAGCCACTTGTCCTTGATGAACACGACGCCGTCATTGTCATCCTTGCCCTCATCATAGCCTGCCTTGCGTTGAAAGGTGACGGTACGGTCTACTGGCAGACTCGGACCTGGTTGAGTTCGGCCACTGGGGGTTCACTCTAACGTGTCTGATGGAGGGGATAGTGTCAGGAAGTGTGGGGAAGTGTAATAGAATACTCGGGGCTAGGTGTCGACTCGAGGACGCGAGTACAAAGGACGACCAGCAAAACGTGCCTAAATGCGGTCAGAGAACAAAGAGCGACTACGATCTTGACAACCCGGGCTCGGAAACTCGCCAGTGAAGATAGGAATCGATACTATTCGTCGAGACGATTCTGAATCTGAAAAGACCTCGAGACGCGATGCAGAATTGACGGAGATATAGCAGTTGCACTGGTTGCGGCTGGCGGAACGCACGGAACTCCCGGAACCAAAAGCTATTTTCGTAGCTCTGCGACGCGGGCTCGGAATCGTGCAAGAAAAGACAATGTTCGAAAGCGATTTTCGACGAGATTAAGAATCTGAAGAGAGCTCGGGAAACGGATAAGAACTGAGGGCGATATAGCGAAAGCAAGATTTGGCCGAAAACGGGACTCGAGACAGAACGGACGGAACGGACGGAATGACACTGAACGGCAACGGAGACGAGAACCAAAGACTGGGACTGACTCAGGGGAACTAAACTTTTATTTTTGAGACATTTACATGAGTGTTTAAATAACCAACAGAGGGTTGAGCCTCTGAGCGGCGTACAAAGGACACAAAGACAGACCGGAGGCTCTAGCCAAACAACACCAAATAGCCAGAACTCGGAGCCGTAACTCGAGAACATGAGTAATTAAGCTTCGGGAGGCTCGGAACAATACCAGATGTGACCCAAAACGGACTTCGGTGGCTCACCGGTGCAGAACCAAGCTGTATGCGTCGAGTTAATACTGCCAAACACTGAAACTGTCCTGAAATGCGTCGGGGATACTTGTTAGACTGTCCTGAGTCGAGTTGAACCTAATAGAGCCGATTCCGAGGCCAGCGGCATCAGGATCTCCACAGCGTGACAGTAAGTCCGCCTTGCCCATCGTCTTCCCCAACTTGTGTTCGAGGTGGAAGTCGAATTCCTCGAGTTCTGTCTGCCAGCGAGCTTGTCGATAGCTCAGCTTTTGCGCTGACCTGAAGTAGGTGAGGTTAGCGTGGTCGGACCAGATCTCGATGGGATGACGGGCACCAAGGAGGTATTGCCTCCACTCCTTGAGTGCCAAAACAATCGCGAGCATCTCCTTGTCGTAGATCTCATAGTTTCGTTCCGCTGGCAGGAGCACTTCCGACCTGTAGGCGACTACCCTCCACTTGCCTTCCTGCTTCTGCAACAACACTCCTCCAAGCGTGAAGTTCGACGAGTCCGCTTCAATGCGGAAAGGGCCCTCATCGTTCACGATGGCCAGGACTGGAGGTGAGCAGAGACGTCATCTCAAATCCTCAAACGCCTCCTGCTGTTCAGTCTCCCATACCCAGTCCTTCTTGCCCGTCAGCGATGTCAGCGGATGGACTACCTTGCTGTAGTCCTTGATGAATCGTTGCAGCCAGTTGCCCATGCCGAGGAATTGTTGTAGCTGTTTGACGTTTCATGGGACGGGCCAGTCTGCGATTGCTTCTGTCTTCACCGGGTCCACTCTGATCTCGCCATTGCCGACGATGTGGCTGAGGTACTTTACCACTTTGGCGTCAAACTTGCACTTCTCCGATTTTAGGTATAGGCCATTCTCTCGCAGGATCTGAAGGACGCGTCTCGATGTCTCGATATGTTCCTCGAGAGTTTGTGACAGAATCAGTATGTCGTCGAGGTAGACGACGATCAGGTTGTCATAGATCAGTCCCTTGAAGATGTGGTTGACGAAAGCTTGGAATGTCGCCAGTGTGTTGCAAAGACCAAAGAACATTACCGTCGGTTCGAAGAGACCCATATTCATGCGAAAGGCTGCCTTCCACTCATCGCCTTCGCGGATCCGGACGTTGTAGTATCCCCAGCAAAGGTCAAGCTTAGTGATGTACTTCGCTTTCTTGACCTTATCAATGAGTTCGTCGATGAGAGGGAGGGGATACTTGTTCTTGATCGTACCATCATTAAGCTTACAGTAATCCTGGATCAGGCATAGCAATTTGTCGGCCTTTTTGATGAAGAAGAAGGGCGACGCCATGGGTGATATCGATCGTCGGATACGACCAGACTTCAGATTCTTGTCGAGGAAGTCCTTTAGCGACTGCTGCTCTGTTGGCGTGAGTGGGTAGATCTTGCAGTCACTGGGCTTGAAGTCAGGCTTCAGATTGATGACGTGGTCCCATGGCCGGTGTTCAGGCAACTTCTCAAACCCCTTCTCCGAGAAGACGTCGGCGTAGTCATTGAGGTATGCGGGCCAGGACGCCTTGTCCATTTGCACCTCTCTCACCCTCCTCGTCTCCTTCACCTGCTCCTTCTCGATCACGCATTCCTCTGGGCAATGGGTGAATTCAATCAAACCCGCCTTCCAATCGACCTCCGGGTTGTGTCGTTGAAGCCAATTGTAACCAAGGAAGATGTTTGATGATGCCAGCGACGTCACCGCAAGGACAATCCTCTCCTTGTGATTCCCAATCATAAGCTCGATGTCGACGTATTCCTTGATCAACCCAGCTTCGTTGTGCGTGCCGTCAGCATTGAGCACTGCGAGGGGTCAAATGTATTGTTTGGTCTCCAACCCGTATCGCTCGATGAACCTGACGTCGATGCATGATCCCGTGCATCCCAAATCCACAAGGGCATGCGCATCCACCTCTCTCGTCTCACCCACTATGCTGTGTCCGACGTTCAGGAGGAGGTCCAGCTGGCGTCCGCCAGTTCCCCTCATGAACAACTTCTCTTCAATGCCTTCTTCGTCCACACCAGTAGGGTTTTCGTAGTCAGAAAAGTCGTCGACGCCATTTGCATCTATATATTGTACAGGCGGTTGACTATATTTTAACGGATCCGAACTTGAAACCCTTGGAACTTCTTGGTCAGTCGCCCCGGTGGCTACGCCTGACCACTCACAAAACCCTGCGAGTCGACGACCTCTTCATCATCACCTTCTTCCTCCACATAGTCCTCCACAGTTGTCCTCCGAGTGTCTACGACTTCCTCGAAGGCCGATTCCTTCATCGCACCTAACTCATCGGCGAGGAGGCGACGTTCACCGGGCACCATCATCTGCAGCATATGCTGGATGATCGGCTTTCCCTGTGGGCACTTGTCCTTGAAGTGGCCCAGCCCGCCACAGATCCAGCACGCACATTTTCGTTGTGCCTCATTCATCGAGACGTCCATGGGTTGACTGGCGCCTCCGAAGGTAACGCCAGTCACATCGTGCTTGCCGACGTGGGGGGCTGCAAACGGACGACGGATGGGTGGCGCCTGCTGGGGCTGCGGATGCGTTGGGGGTAACACACAGCCTTGTTGGATGGCGCAGATCTGCTGTTCGCCGCAATCGATTTCGACAGCCTTTTTCTTCCAGTCTTCGTACTTCGTCGGGACTGGCATCGACCTTAGCACTCCATGGACCACCTCGATGTTCATTGCACGCTTTAGGTGATCGCAGATGACACTATCGTCTGTTAGCTCTGCTGCCTTGATGATTACGTTGAGGTCTTGGAAGAACTTGTCAGCAGAGAGGTCCTTCTGGATCTTTTCTCAGAACTTCTTCAACACCTTCTCCTTTCTGTTTGGGTTGTCGAAGGAGGCATCCAGTCGTTCCTGGAACCTTGCCCAGCTATCTGTGAAGCTCACAATGCCACTGGTCATGAACTCCTGGACGTAGTTTTGAGCCCACGTCAATGCGTTGCCACCCTTGAGGTACGAGAGGGCGACATAGATCTTACTCGACGACGAGGGGTACCTTGTGGGGTTCGCCGAGACGAAGAGTAGGACTTCACGCTTGAAGTTGAGGTAATCATCACCGCCAGCAAATTCACGTGGCTGGGCGACATCAATGTTGGGGGGTGGAGCATTCCCAGTTTGTGTAGCGGGGGCATTTGCCGCTTGCTGAGTAAAGGCCGCAGCGATTAACGCTGCAAGCTCCCATTGTTGTTGTGGAGTGAACCCTGTAGATGTCGACATTGTCAGTGCCAGCATGTGGAATGGGTGTTCGGGAGGTGTTGGCGGCGATGAGTCTCTACAGGGCGTACAATAACCTCCTGGTTCGCTTGGGAGGACGACCGACGATGTCGAAACAGTAGGTGATGATGGTGCGCGAGGGGTTCGAGGTGTCCACCGAACTCGTTGGGCTTGTTTGTTAGTTGAGTACCAAGCGTGTCTGACGTCGCTCCACCAGATGTCGTGGGTGACGTGCTCGTTGTCAGTTGCGACGTACGAGGCGCGGTCTGGGTCAAACTGTGACGATGAAGGTAGGGCCTGCTGTTGTTCTTCTGTGAGATCTATCTTGACTAGACCGGAGGGGGAACAGGGATGGGCTGCAAGTTCAATCCGGGGTTACGCCAATGTTGAACGGGTTCGTCGGTGAAGTTGATGACAAGGCGGAAGGAGCCGAGCGAGATCACGAACGAGATTGTCGTCGAGGCTTGTACTCGTCTGGTTGCCCACGTCCATGTCAGGTGCATGCTCCACCAGAGGCTAATCCGGAGAGCCAGGGCCGGGAAAGGCTGGTTGCGGTGTTTTTGTAATACACGAATGTCCAAAAATGTCCAGGCAGGGTTGAGGGTTGTCATTTAGGGGGTTTACACATCAAGTCCTTCGAGGGGATCACTCCTCTAGACCGAGTGAAGGCGAGTCGACAGCGACGACGTACACTGGGGATGAGCCTGGGTGGGGTTCTGCTTTTATGTTAGGCGGGAGTCAGGGAGATGACTCGGACTAGGCAGGCCTCAGCTGACTGTTGTCTGGGACGTGCTATACTCGAGCGTAGACTCGGGACACACTTACTCAGGCTAGGTCATCGTGGAGGTAAGAGGATTAACACAAGTCTAAACTAATACAAAGGGGATGAGTCTCACCTAGGTCGTCGTGGAGGTAAGAGGAAAAGCAGAACAAGGAGTTCATGCAATTCCTGAGACCTTATATAGTGGCGACCGTGAGACTATATTATCTAAAGTTACATAAATGAACGGAATGGAATGAATGAAGGTCATGTGGAGGGAGTGTGGGAAATGATTGAAAAGATGATTAAATATGATGAAAAGGGGCGGTTAAAAGAAAAGAAATGGTAAAAGGGAAATTACAAGAAAGGAAGAGTTTGAGTCCTGACAGTATTAGCACATCTCCGTGTCTTCTGACACAGCCACCAATGATCCCACACATCTCAAGCGCTCCGCCAGTGCTACGCTTTGAACACTTCCCTACTAGTACACTTCACCGATTCCATTGCCCCTGACACACCAGAACACACGCAACCCAAACCCTGCGATCCAGAACCCACAGAACTCGACCAGAACGAGGGTATTTACCCACTAGACACATCTCCCTCGAACTCATTCATCTGATTCCCATTCACTAACAACCGGAACTCAGTATTTTCAAGTGGAGCCCACCACAAGGGGGTTTCAATCGTGTCATGTTCAGGTCACCCACCGAATAAGTGGATTCTAGCCAGGCTAGAACGTGAAGCCAGAGAAGCACAGATTCAATCAACAGACTCAGGTGAAGAAGAAACCATTGACCACATCTTATCATCCGATCCACACAGGTCAGAGGATCTCGACGATCACTCCCCTTCACCTCCATCTTCAGCAGTCCAAGCCTCAGTATCAGAAGACTCATCAAACTTTCTGTCATCATTTCCATCTACAATCTCGTCCCCGTTCTCATTTCTCAGCTCAAATTTACCTCTGACATCAGCAGAACCATCTGCTCCGCAGTCCACCTCAGAATCCCAATCCCCGACTGATTCCCAGCAGTCCACCTCACCGCCAGGAAGCCCTACTCTTCGTCTATCACATCTACAGTTTCCTTCATCCAGTCCCGCCATGGTATTCTCTTCCCCAGTCGTTCTGTCCGTTCCGTCTGACCCGTCCATTCCACTAGCAGCTCCTTTAGTGTCCGGAACTCTTGCCACTTGCCAACGTCTTACCTCATCGTTAACTCCTCAGATCTTACGCTCGTCCCTCCACACTATCTATCAGCCACCAATGGCGATGAGAGCACCATGACGTGGGCAGCACAATGCCCCACACTTTGATGGTTCCAATGCCAGGGACCTACCCCATTACTTTGAGGATATCGAGTTCCTCGCCGATGATCTCAATTGGGACGACGGATTGAAAGCCAAATACGCCAGGTACTACGCCTCGGCAGAAGTCGCTGAACTCTGGGAAACCTTGGACGAGTTCAAAGCCAACCCGATCGTATGGAACAACATCAAGAAAGCAACCACTGGACTATACCCAAGCCTTGGAGCAGGACAACGCTACTCCTGCACTGAGTTTGAGCAAATGGTCGTCGACCGAGCCAAACAAGGGATTCGCTCTCATGAAGGTCTGGGACAGTATAAGCGAGATTTCGTAGTTCAATCTGACTATCTTATCGCGAAAGATAAGCTCACCAAGCCAGAATCCCAGCACGCATTCCTGAGAGGAATCACCGGCAACTTATGTACAGTGCTTCTTTGGCGCTTAGAGATCAAGGAGTCCGATCACAAAGAAGGCGACCCCTACAAAATCGAAACTATCATCCAGCACACCAACTTCATCCTTGGAGGAGCATCATTCAGTGGCTCAACGACTCAGGCGCCACGTACCTTGACTTCCAGCAGCTTGATTACCATCAAAAAGGAGGAGGTCGATCTCAGCACAGTCATGGAAACACTCAAGAGCTTCCAAGTCCAGCTCAATGCCATGGGACGAGGATCAGGTACAACTAGAAGCAACACACCAGTCTCGACATCACCAGCAGCACCTGTACCTTCACAGCCATGGAACCCAGGGTGCATGTTCTGTGGGGAGCTAAGCCATTTCATTCGATCTTGCCCAAAAGTCCTTGAATATATCCAGAACGGCAAGTGCGCACGCAATGCGGAAGGATGAGTTACCCTGGCCAATGGGAGCTTCGTCCCAAGCACAGTCCCTGGACGAATGATCATGGAACGCATCAACAGATTCCTAGGAAAAGATCAAGTCGCGCATACAGTCAACTTAGTTGAAGTCGCTGACTCCAAAACTACATTCCCCGAACCCGTTCTCGTGGCCTCAGCAATGATTGAAGAGATCCCGGAAGACGAATACGAGGTAGAGAGACTCGAGGTGTTGCTAGGAGAAGCAAGGAAGAGGACCAGTGCGGCACGAAAAGCTAAGTTCGATGGAGTACAAGTCCCCCCTAAACCAACTGCGCCCCCTAGAACAGAACCCAAGACAACTCCAGTCCCTGCAGTGAAGCCAGAGGCCTTGACCTGCCCAGCAAAGCCACAGCCCGCTGATGCACCCAAGACGTCATCTATGCAGCCGCAGTACCGTTACATGTCCCCAGTCAAAGACGCTGCGGTCGCACAGACAGTCCTCACTCGCTCTCTCGACTCAAACATCACCATCTCACAATGAGAACTGTTAGCTCTGGCCCCCGACATACGAAAACAGATGAAAGACCTTACCACAACAAAGTGTTTGACAGTAGGAGACGTCCATCTGGTCAGGGAAGGCAGAATGAGCACAATGAGTGCAACGCATGGAATGCCCGGAACTGGCCACCCTGGCTTGTCCTGGTCCACCAACAGCCTCATCGCACACAGCTCATGCCCAGATCACGACGTAGGACCAGCTGCCGAAGAATGTCTGCTGCTACGGACAGTTAAGGCAATTTTTGTGGATGCATTGGAAGTCGAATGTATTCTTGACCAAGGTGCTGTTGTTTGCCTCATTCGTGAAGATGTATGGGAGAAATTAGGTATCCATCTACATGCTGACCAGTCAATGACTCTCGAGTCTGCCAATACAGGTCATTCCTCTATGTTGGGGATGATCCAGAATGTCAAAGTATCCATTGCTGGCGTCAATGTTTCACTCCAAGCTCAGGTAGTTTGAAATGCTCCCTTCAAGGCCCTACTTGGTCGACCATTCTTCACCATCACTGAGTGTGAAACGAAGGACTTCCTCTCAGGAGACCAGCATATCACGCTCACTGATCCATCCGAATGCTGGCGAAAATGCAAGGTCGCAACTGGGGTCCATACCATCACTCACTTCAATAAGCAGTCGGGTTTTCAGTGGTTGAGGAACTGATGTCCCAGCATCGGAGAGATGACGAACAGCTCACTATATGCGCTCCCAAAACTTCACATTCAGTATTTTCGATCTTAGACTCTATGATTCCAGTTTCTATTTATGAACAACGCCATCGCCACCTTTTCTTTTTGCCAGATAACTTATCCCTTGACATCAACGATGCTCAATACGACTTGTGCATCCTCGAAACCCCAGACAGCACCAATCCCACAGTTCTGGCCTACAAGAAAGTCACCAATAAGGTTCATCCTGTTGCTGGAACGCTCCCCGAGGAATTCAGGATCGTGCGACGCAAGCATCCCAGCCTGCTAGAAGGGATGCCAGTACTCCCTACCAAACCTTTCACTTTTACACCAACCGGCAAGTTTACACAGGAATGAGCTGACACTTTCGACGTCAATCCCTGCAAATTTCTGTGGCCTGGGGAACGGAAGCTAGTCATCAACTTAATCATGTTACAAGAAGGGGCACTAGCCTGGGTAGAGACTGATCAAGGAGCGTTGGACCCGCGTTGGTTCGACCCAGTACACATTCTGACAGTTCTGCATGTTCTGTGGGTCCACAGGAACATTCCCATTCTGCTGGGAATTCGAGAAGCGACGATCAAGCTTTTACACGAGAAGATCGACACCAGAGTTTACGAGCCCTTGAACTTGTCTTACCAATCATGGATGTTTTCAGTTATGAAGAAGGACAGAGTCTTGCTTCACTTCGTCCACGATCTGCAAGATCTCAATAGAATTACAATACGTGACGCAGCTGTACCCCTGAACGTTGACATGCTTGCCGAGCAATTTGGTGGCCGAGCCTGCTACACCGAACTGGATCTCTTCGTCGCCTTCGACCAGTGAACCTTGCATGAAAGCTCCCAGGATCTGACTACCTTCCAGACACCCCTAGGAATGTTTCGTCTCACCGTACTCCCCATGGGGTACATGAATTTGCTTCAAATTCTTCACAACGACCTCACGTTCATTCTGCAAGACGAGATCGCGGAAGTTATGACCCCCTACGCTGACGACGTTATGGCCAGAGGACCAAAGACGCGGTACAAACTCCCCAATGGATCATACAAAACAATCCCTGAGAACCCAGGGATTCAACACTTCGTCTGGGAGCATCTCCAGGACGTCAACCGAATCCTTCAACGAGTCAAAGTTGTGGGAGGAACTTTCTCAGCCAAAAAGCTACGTATATGCACCCCATATGGTGTTATTGTTGGTCACAAGTGCACTTACCAGGGTCGAGAACCAGATGACTCTAAGATTCAGAAGGTCTGCGACTGGCTGTCGTGTTGCACAGTCACTGAGGTCAAGGGATTTCTTGGCACAGCAGGAGTCTTACAAGTCTTTATCAAGGACTTCGCCAAGATGGTTCGCCTGCTCATTCATCTGATGAAGAAGAACATAATTTTCGACTGGGGAATTGAAGAACAGGATGTCATGGACGCTCTCAAGGAAGCAGTTATGAAGTGCCTGGCCCTCTGCGCTATCGACTACCAGTCAGATCTCAAGGTCGTACTCGCTGTTGACTCATCCATCATCGGAGTTGGCTGGACACTTGGCCAGGAGCACGCTGACAGCCATTGACGTATCAACAGGTTTGGGTCCATCAACTGGAACTCGGTCCAAGCTACGTATTCTCAGCCAAAAATCGAGTTATTTGGTCTATTCTGAGCCCTGTGAGCTAACCGTCTCTTTCTCATTGGAGTTCGCAAGCTCATCATGGAAATGGACACAGCGTACATCAAAGGGATGATCAACAACCCTGATTTACAACCTAACGCTACCATCAATAGGTGGATCACTGGCATTCTTTTGTTCTCGTTCATCCTACGACATGTACCAGCTTTGGAGTTCACCGGCACAGACGGATTGTCTCGTAGGCATGCTGCACCAACTGATCTGCAAGAGGAGGACAACTACAAGGCATGGATCGACAAAGCATACGCGTTTGTCTTAGGTCCAGCTTATTCTGTCGGTTCCGCCTACACAACAAACAGATCGAACGCAACAGACGCAATGAATGGAATGCCCAGAACAGGCAATCCGGAATTGTTCCCGGCCTCTGACTCAGCACATGCCAAGGATTGTCGTCTCGATGATGTAAAATGCTTCTTAGAAGACCCACTGCTAATTTCGTCAATCCCAGAGAAGGACATCCCCGCACTAGTCAGGTACTCGACAGGATTCTTCATTTGAGCTGGAAAGCTGTGGCGGAAAGCACAGAACGAGCGGCACCAGGTAGTCATCGAACCAGAACATCGATGGACACTCGTCAAAGCCGCCCATGATGACCTTGGACATAAGGGAGTATATTCAGTACGAGCCAGACTCCTCGATCAGTTCTGGTGGCCTTCCCTTGGACACAACGTCAAGCACTATGTTAAGACGTGCCACAAATGCCAGATCAGGCAGACAAAGCAAGTTCTTATTCCACCAATGGTCCCATCCATCGCTCCCCTATTCTGGAAGGTCCACATCAACACGAAAGTCATGCCAAAAGCAGGAGGTTATTGCTACATTGTCCATGCACGATGCTCACTTTCAGGATACCCTGAGTTCCATCTCCTCCGCTCTGAAACTGGCAAAGCGATCGGCCAGTTCATATTTGAGGATATACTCTGCCACTTCAGAGCTTGCCCAGAACTCGTCACTGACAACGGAAAGCCGTTCATTGCTGTGCTGGATTGGCTGAAGGATCACTATCACATCAATCACATCCGTATTTCAGCTTACAACTCATGTGCTATCACATCAATCACATCCATATTTCAGCTTACAACTCACATGCTAACGGGCTAATCAAACGAAAGCATTTTGATGTCCAGGAAGCTCTCATGAAAGCCGCAGAAGGAAACAAGAAGCGTTGGCACGAGCACGCTCACTCAGTATTTTGGGCCAAACGAATCACTATCCTACGAGCTACAGGACTGTCACCGTACTTCATGGTCCATGGAGTAGAACCGCTGCTCCCCTTTGATATCTCTGAAGCTACATATCTCGTACCCCCAATCGAGTCCCCGCTCTCTACTACTGAACTCGTCTCCATCTGAGCTCACCAGCTTCAAAAACGCCCTGAGGATTTAGAAGCTATCGCCAAGAAGGTCAGCAATGCCAGGCACATGTATGCAAGACAGTTTGAGGAGGTGAACCGATGTCTTATTAAAGACTACAACTTCCAACCAGGATGACTTGTTCTTCTTAGGAACTCACAAACGAAAATGGAACTCAATCGAAAGACAAAACCTTGGTACCTTGGCCCTTACGTGGTTGTTCGAAAAATGGAGGGAGGATCGTATATCGTGGTGGAACTCAATGGGGCAGTTTCCCACCTTAGAATCACTGCGTTTCGACTTATTCCCTACTTCCCCTGTTCTAATCTTTCGGTTCCAGTTACCAAACTCATAGAAGACTCTGAGGAAGAGCTTGAAATGATGAATGACGCCCAAGAGCAAGACAAGGACCAGAATGACGTCTCAGACGTTGATTCCGAGTCTGTTGACTCTGATGCCTAGGCTTCACCTCTGATCCGCTCTGAGGACTCCATGTATGCACCTTTCTTCTTTAATTCTCCATCATCTCTTCTCGTCATCCTATCCTATTAATCTGCTCAGGCATGCATTCAACTGCAAGCCATTTTTGAGCATTCCGGCCGTTCCGCTGGTTCCATCCCAATTTATCTCTTCACTTCATTTCGACTCCCCTAGTGTTTCCTTGCCTCATTTCTTTTCCTTAACAACAACCCTAACACAAAACTCGGAAAACATTTAATTCAAAAACAAAATTATAGAAGTACATATTTTTTTTCTTTTTCTGTTTCTTTTTTTCGACTAAATAGAGGGTTCCGTGCATTGCGTGCGTTCCATGCGTCCCGACTCTACCTCACCTTTCCCTTCTCCTTTCCTTTCCCTGAGCCTTCTTCCTGATCCTGTCTCAACCCCAAGCCTGCTGCATCAATGTGACGTTAGGCCGCATGGCGGCTGCTCTATCTCGCAGCAACGCTGCCTGCCACTCCAGCTCTGAAGCGGTGCGCTCCAGCACTCAAGCGTCCTGACCTAGGACAGACAACTCCTGATCCAACTCTGCCTCTGATGAATGAACGGACAGCTCCTCAACCCCGTCATCAAACGAGCTGACCCTGACACTAGAATGAGCCAGACGACTAGGCCCAGCTGTCACTGGACCTGTTGGTGGTCTCATCAACGCTCTCGTCGATGCTCTCACAGGAGCCCTCATCAACACTCCAGGAGGCAGCCTCACTGGAGTACTTGGTGCTGTGCTCGTAGCAGGTCTCGCAGATGACCTAGCAGCAGACTGCGACCGAGGAGGGGGAGCCTGCGCAACCCGCTCATGCATGACGTGGTTCATCGCCCAGCCATGTGTCGACAGCTCGCACCTGATCCAGAGCCTCCGACAACTCATGCACGCCTTCCCAGGAGTCCCAGTACACTCTATGCCTCACATCAGGCACTGATCACAACCAGCAGAATGGATGTTGCTGCTGCTGTTGTCCTCATCTTCCTTGGCCTCCTCATCGTCGCTTCCCTCACCGTCACTTCCCTTGCCGTTGCTTCCCTCACCGTTGCTTCCCTCGCCGTTGCTTCCCTCACCGTTGCTTCCCTCGCCATTGCTTCCCTCACCGTTGCTTCCCTCGCCGTTGCTTCCCTCACCGTCACTTCCTTCGTTGTCGCTTCCTTTGGCGTCATCGTCAACATCCTCATCTTTGTCCTCATCATCTTCACCGTCATCAACCTGACCCTTGTTGCTGCTGCTGTTGCTGTAGTCACCTGAAGCAGCACTCATGGATCGACCCTGCAAGCCAAGAACAGTTGAGTCTGAGCTGTTTCCCCCGTAATCTGATTCCCTGTGACAACCAGGTGGAGGACTAGCAGGACTCTCGTCGACAACCATCCAAGTCGACTCTTTGCTTGGTGCCCGAGGAGGAATAACCGGATGACGACGGGCACGGGCAGCAGCACGAGTTGCCAACTCCTTTTTCGCCCACACCTGCATTGAAGAAGTACGAGACGCATCACTCTGATCATCCTCAATTGGTAGATCAGTTTCACCAGGACCAGATCTCGTCTGTTGCGCTTGTTGCGGTCGTTCCATCCATTCTGTCCATTCTGCTCGTTGCGCCAGTTCCACCAGTTCCACCTGTTGCGCATCTCTCATCCAAGCAGAACCAGCCAGATCGCTTCCGCCAGGAGACCCAAGATCAGGTGCTGTTGGTTGGGCAGACATGCTGCACCACATCGTTGATACAGGGAGAGACTGCTGTCCAAACCAAATCAGCTCATCAAGCCGCTCAGTCTCACTAGCCTGATGAACTCATTCATGCTGATCAAACGCAGCCAACTCCCAGTCCAACTCCGTACTCCCAGGTTTGTTTCGCGCCGTTGCTGCCATTTCTGCAGCTATCGCCGCATCAGCAAGGGCGTGCATGGTCTTGTTATCCCACATCCCGTAGTGATCCCTTGCCACATTCAGGTAGTCGTGCATCTGCTGCCAGCGACTCTCTGGCAGACGAGTCCACATGTCGAGACGGCGAACCTCAGTCGTACGGCAACGAAGCTCAGACTGCATGTACTAAACGAGAGCGTCAGGGATAGAGTCACTCATGGTGAACATTAATACTCACATCAAAGTCAGCCAAGCTGACTATCCAGGCACGTACTACCTCTGGTGTCAATGACCAGAACAGGAACTCCGACCACCGCTCGAGGATGCCTTGCTCCCATTCCCGAACCTCTCGCTTGAGCTGCGCCATCGCCTGGGAGCGCTCTGCTGAAATGCCAAGCTGGTAAGACGACATTTTGATGTCACGATGGATGACGGTAAGAGAGAGGGTGCAGACCACACGAGGCCAACATACAATGCCTTATCCCACAAACACGAGAGGATTCAGAAGAACGGAGTGACTAGGGACAGTCACTGTTTAAAACACCCGAGGAGATGTAACACCAACCGGTTCATTGGGCATGGAACAAGTGGAATGCATGCGATATACATCATGAAGTCGAAGAGCCTCGACTCGGCAATCGAGCGAAGTGGTACACCCGGATCGGCAGAGATTACCCGAACACGGAACGCATGCAATGACCGGATCACATGCATCAGCTACTCGGACCGACCCCAGTGCACTTATCTGTGCATGTGTCCTCTCGACCCTGCCAAAGGTTCATTCATTTGCCTTTGTCTAACGAACATGCGCCAGCCTGGCATTGGTCGTTCCAGCTCCGTACAAAGGATCCCAAAGCTCACTGACGCTACGCCAAGTCAACAAGTGCCATCCCCGCCTTTCAGTAGTTCAGATCGTGGAGCCGCTCAAAGGAACACTCAGGAGGCTCAGTGGTAGGACAATAGAGGACTCGTCTTATTTTATTTTGCCTTTCATGTTTACGCAGGACACTTGTTTAGTATTTATAGAGTGCCGAATGTTGTAGATAGAACAGCAATTCCACCCCCAAGTTTCGATGCCTAACTTTGTGTGATATCTCTCAGGATGGTCTCTAGGTACTCCTCAGAGCCTTAGTGACTCGAATCGCTCACCTCAACTTCGTTTTATTCGCATTGCGCTCGTTGCGCTCATTCCATCTGTTCCATCTTTGCCTCGTTCCGCTTCGTTCTCATTACCTCGACTTTGCTCCCTCTCATCTCTTATCTTCTGATTCAAGTCCCGTATCTCGCCCCACTCTCTGGTACTCCAGACAATGTCTGTTAAGCACAGGGACTAGCTGTCCATCCTGAGGACAATCCTGCTCCGAGAAATCGCACTAGTATTAGCACATCTCTGTGTCTTCTGACACAGCCACCAATGATCCCCCACACATCTCGAGTGCTCCACCGGCGCTACGCTTTGAACACTTCCCTACTAGTACACTTCACTGATTCTGTTGACCCTGACACACCGGAACGCACGCAACCCGAACCCTGCAATCCAGAACCCACGGAACTCGACCAGAATGAGGGTATTGACCCACTAGACACATCTCCCTCGAACTCATTCATCTGATTCCCATTCACTAACAACCAGAACTCAGTATTTTCAGCAGAACCATAACAAGCTTCCCTGAGTGATTTGAACATGTGTTTGGTACTCATTGAGCATTTGAACACACTCAAAAATGCACTCGAAACCTTCTGCACATGTTACAACACACTTGAGCACATTCTTAGTAGGTAGCAAATGTGTGATGTGGTGGAGATATGCAGGAACAATCCACTGTTGCATGTGTCTGGCAATCAAAGCCTTGGAATACTGATTTTGAGTGTATGCAGTGAGTCAAATGTGCTGTTTGAGCAGTTGAGGAAGCTTGGTAGAACTGAAGAGAGGTGGTCTGAAGGTGTGAATGACTTATGGGACTCAAAATGTGTGCTGTGGGGTGAACTGGGGCTGTATTCCCTCTGCAGAACAAGTACAAAGTTGTGCACTATTTATACTATAGCAAAATGAGCTCAGTACTGAAGTCAAGTGTACATACAGAGGTAGAGGAGTGTGTGCAGTGCATGTTTGAGTCAGAATAGTCATGTGTTAGGGATGGAATGACTCAAGAACATGATAAATCATGAACTCGAAGGGGAATAATGGTTCAACATCAATGACAAGACCAATGAATACCAAGAAACTTATCATGCATTGTAGAGTACTGATGTAGATCCTGACTTAGGAGTGTCAGGGACCAGCAGTCCTTTTGGGGACATGATTGTGTGCTCTGGGAGGTTAGGGGTTGACTGCAGTAAGATCAGTTGATGTACTGGTACATGTCAGTGCACTTCAGTACACGTCAGTACGTGTTGATATCAAGAACTGAGGTTGGAAACTCTGGTTGGGTCTGTACTTGACCAGTGTAGAGTACCAATGAGCGGCCAACCACTGCAGATCACTCTAGAGGCCATCAGTTGCACATTCTGACAGGTATTGATGCATACCAGACTCAGAAGGATTGGCGTGACATGTACCAGACCCAGAAGGATTTGCCCAATACGTACTGGACACAGGATGATATGCCTGACATCACATCAGTGGATCACTGGGAAGATCCCCCTGACAATTCGGGACGTACTGGAAAGCTTATGTCATCAGAGTCAGTTGGGATGCGTACCGGAGATCAGCCCGATGATGGATGATGACTCACCGATAGGAGGATCTCAGTTCTGGTGGAGCTGCAATATGACCAGATGATGGACCGAGGCAAATGGGGAAGTTGTCACATGGACATGTTTTCTTTTGGATTTCTATGTTTCTCTTATGTTCCGAGTGTTTTCTCTCTGATGCTCTATGTTTCACCCGGTATGCACATTATACTCACTTTGGAATAATTTTCCTGTAGATAGATCTCTTGCACCTTGTATTTAGGGACTTCCCTGTCATAGGTAGCAAGGGAGGAAATACTACCACAGAGTTCCCCTTAGATAGGGCAGCTTCCATGTGTGCAGTTAGTCTCCACAACAGTTAGTTTTGTGGCAACCTCATCTTCAGTCTCATCTCTTGTCTCATTCTCATTCTCATCTCTGCTATCGCTATTGTCTCATACCGGAGTTGATATCTTGCTCGTTCCGGCTCTGTACCAACACTCACATTGGGTCCAGAGCGCCTCACAGTATTGACATGTACCGACACATACCAACACATACCAACGTGTACCAACACATACCAACATGTACCGAGATTTTTCCCATGCTCATACCGAGCATATATTTACTGCAAAACTCAACGGAAACACATCCCCAAATGAACTACCGATCCTAAACAACCCATACACAGGATCTACAAGTGGAGCCCACCGCAAGGGGGGGTCAACCGTGTTGTATTCATTTGATTACCAACAGGACTCACCTCGCTATCAATTTCGTCAAGGAGCATAGTCTCCAATTTTAGAAACCGACTCTTCTGCATACCAGAATAGTGGTGGTCAAAGCCCCGGTACACCTAGCACAACCATGACAAGTCATCCTCCATGCCGAGGAGCAGAGGATGCTCCCTTATTTGATGGTCGTAACCCGCTGGATCTCCCTCGGTACTTTGAGGACATCGAGTATATTGCTACAGAGTGCAACTTAGATGATGTGGTGAAGATCCGGTACATGAAGTATTATGCTTCAAGTTCTGTGGCTGAGCTGTGGGATACTGCTGATGGTGTCAGCACGGGAGTGAGTGATTGTAATTAAGTGAAGGAAGCAATCATGTCGTTTTACCCAGCATTGGCACCCGGTGTGCGCTTCTCTTGGGATGACCTTGACAGGCTGGTCAAAGGATGGAGAAGCCGAGGAATTCAGTCGAGGGAAGATTTTGGAGAGTACCGGAGAGAGTTTATGGTGAGGTCGAGGTATTTGGAGCGAAACTCAAAGGTTTCAGTGGAGGAATCAGCGTGCATGTTCATTCAGGCCTTTACAGGCAAGCTGAAGGATAGGTTGCAGTGGCATCTAGAAAGCAAGGAAACCAATCCGGCTCTGGGCAAACCGTATTTGATTGAGTTGGTGGTGAAGCATGCCGATTACATTCTCGCCAGTACAGTTTTTGATGACGTACCGACAGCTAAAACACCTGTACCGATGGGTCAGTCAAAGGTGAAATTGGAAGAGGTGGATATTGGTACTGTGTGGGAGGCAGTGAAGAGTATACAGGTTCAGGTACAGTCACTCGGGCATAGACCTCCATCAGCGACGACGTCTCAGAGGAGTCCCGGATGTGCATTCTGTGGTGACGTGAGGCACTACATCAAGTCATGCCCAAAGGTGTTGGAGTATATTCAGGCAGGGAAGTGCATGAGGGGTGCAGATGGAAAAGTGATGTTACCGAATGGAGGGTTCATACCGAACACAGCAGTGGGGGATAACTTGATGGAGAAGATAGATTCGTTGCATCAGGAGACCGGTACGGCATCAGTAAACCTCATAGAGGTAGCGACAATGTCAGCAGCGCATACCGATGGGTTGGAAGGCTCAGTAACAATGGCGGAGATTGCAGAGGAAGTGTTGGATGAGGATTTGGAGGTGGCAAAGTATGAGATACTGCTTAACAAAGCAAGGAAGTGAGCATCAGTGGCGAAGAAAGCAAAGATAGGTGGTGTCAAGATACCGACAAGGCCTAAGGAGAGGCCAGTGAACATACTGGTGAACAAGGTTGAGGCGTACCGAGTGGCACTGGAATCGAAAGATAGTGGAAAGGATGCATACCGGGCACTACCCAAACCGAGCTCTGGTGGGGAGGAGGTGTACCCAGAGGTACCGGAGGCAGATGTGTACCAAGAGGTGCCGGAGTTTGATGTGTTTCAAGAGGTACTGAAGTTAAATGCGTACCAAGAGGTTTCCGAGTCCAAAGTGTTGTTAGGCGGGAGCCTGGGGGACGACTCGGACTGGGCAGGTCTCGGCTGACTATCGTCTGGGACGTGCTATACTCGAGCATAGACTCAGGACACGCTTACTCAGGCTAGGTTGTCGCAGAGGTAAGAGGATTAATACCAGTCTAAACTAATACAAGGGGAGCGAGTCTCACCTAGGTCATCACGGAGGTAAGAGAAAAAGCAGAACAAGGAGTTCATGCAATTCCTGAGACCTCTTATAGCGGCGACCGTGGGACTATATTATCTAAAGTTACATAAATGAGCAGAATGGAATGAAAGAAGGTCATGTGGAGGGAGTGTGAGAAATGATTGAAAAGACGATTAAATATAATGAGAAGGATCAATTAAAAGAAAGGAAATGATAAAAGGAAAATAAAAGAAAGGAAAAGTTCGAGTCCTAACATTACCCCCCCCCTCAAGGTTGGGTGTCCCGACCAACCAAGATTGAGGTTGTCTGGCTCGGTGTCGATGAAGCGTGGGCGGAGTCGTTGGCAAGGAATGTCAAGTTTATGAGGAGCACCAGGGTGTTTTCGATAGAATTCAGCGATCGCCTCTTTTGCATTCTCACCAAAGTCCATCTCAGGCTGCCAAGTCAGTTCATTGTATCCGACCCACTTGACAAGGTACTGTAGCTTTCCTTGGTGCAGATGCGAGTCTAGAACCTCCTCAATCTCATACTCCTCTTCATTGTCGACGATGTCAGGAGGCGGCGGTGCTGGTTGTTTCTGGCTCTCGAAGGACGGTTTGACGGCGGGCTTCAGTAGTGCCTCATTGAAGACCGGGTGGACCTTTTTCCATCGCTTTGGGAGCCTGAGTTTGTATGCGCTGGCTCCCACCTTGTCGATGATCTCAAAGGGACCGTACCATTTGTCGGCGAGCTTCTTCGTCGGCAAATCTGTGTTGATGTTCCGCCCATCGAGGAAGACCTTGTCTCCGGCCTTGTACTCCACCGAAGTTCCTGCCATCCGGTCGTGGTAACGTTTCATGTCGTCTGCTGCCTTGACCAGGTTGTCCTTCACAACACGATGAGTCTCCTTAATGTGCTTTGCGAATTCTTCTGCCGACATGTTGGCAGATGAGGTTCGTGTTGTGTCAAAGCTCAAGGGGTGACGTCCTGTGTTCACATAGAAGGGGGACATCTTCATTGCCGAGTGTTCGTGGTTATTGTACGCAAACTCCGCGAGAGGTAGCCAGTCCTTCCAGTCTGATTGCCGATGGTTAACAAAGAGTCGAAGATACTGTTCGAGCTCTTGGTTGACGTGTTCCGTTTGACCATCTGTCTGTGGGTGATACGCCGTTGATGGATTGCCTTCGATGTGCAGGAGCTTGTACAGTTCCTTCATCATTGACGCATCGAACTGCGTGCCTCGGTCATGGATGATCTTCTTTGGTAAGCTGTGGAGACGGAAGACGTGGTCACGGTACAACTGGGCCATGCCTTCCGCTGACAATTTTGTCGTCGTCAGGATCGCGTGCATCTGCTTCGAGAACCTGTCCACAAAGACGCAGATCACGTTGTGTCCCTTGGAGTCCGGGAGTTCTCTGATGAGATTGACTGTGACAACTTCCCAAGGAGCTTCCGGGACTGCATTTGGGTGAAGCAGCCTTGACCTCGACGCCCTCAGAGCCTTTGTTCACTGACAGCGATCACACCCTCGGACATACGCTCGGACGTCGGAGAACATTGATGTCCACCAGAAGTCTCGACGGACGAGCTCCACCATTTTTGACGCTCCTGGGTGTCCCACCAGAACCGAGTCATGACATTCCTGCAATACGGCCTCCTTCATTGACGACGGCACGTACACTTTGCCTCATGCGCCACAACCTGTTGACCTCTGTCATCCCCGTCGGCCTCTCCGACTCGTCCTGCGCCCTCTGCGCATCACCCACTCGTTCCAACACCTCACGCGATGTCCTCACCACTCCACGATTCAGCCACTTGTCTTTGATGAACATGACGTCGTTGTTGTCATCCTTTCCCTTGTCATAGCCTGCCTTGCGCGACAGTAAGTCCGCCTTGCCCATCGTCTTCCCCGACTTGTGCTCGAGGTGGAAGTTGAATTTTTCAAGCTCTGTTCACCAGCGAGCTTGTCGATAGCTCAGCTTTTTGTGCTGACCTGAAGTAGGTGAGGTTGGCATGATCGGACCAGATCTCGATGGGGTGACGGGCACCGAGGAGGTATTGCCTCCACTCCTTGAGCGCCGAAACGATCGCGAGCATCTCCTTGTTGTAGATCTCGTAGTTCCGTTCTGCTGGCAGGAGCGCTTCCGACCTGTAGGCGACCACCCTCCACTTGCCTTCCTGTTTCTGCAACAACACACCTCCAAGTGCGAAGTTCGACGAGTCCGCCTCGACGCGGAAAGAGCCCTCGTCGTTGGCGATGGCCAGGACTGGAGGTGAGCAGAGACATCGTCTCAGCTCCTCGAATGCTTCCTGCTGCTCGGTCTCCCATACCCAGTCCTTTTTACCTGTTAGCAACGTCAGCGGATGGACTATCTTGCTGTAGTCCTTGATGAAATGTTGCAGCCAGTTGCCCATGCCGAGGAATTGCTGTAGCTGCTTGAGGTTTCGTGGAACCGGCCAGTCTGCGATCGCCTCTGTCTTCGCCGGGTCAGCCTTGATTTCGCCATTGCCGACGATGTGCCCGAGGTACTTCACGGTCTTAGCGTCGAACTCGCATTTTTCCGGCTTCAGGTACAGGCCGTTTTCTCGCAAGATCTGAAGGATGCGCCTTGACGTCTCAATATGTTCCTCAAGAGTTTGTGAGAGAATGAGGATGTCGTCGAGATAGACGATGATCAAGTTGTCGTAGATCAGTCCCTTGAAGATGTGGTTGACAAAGGCCTGGAATGTCGCCGGTGCGTTGCAAAGACCAAAGAACATGACCGTAGGTTCGAAGAGGCCCATATTCGTGCGAAACACTGCTTTCCACTCATCGCCTTCGCGGATCCGGATGTTGTAGTATCCCCATCGAAGGTCAAGCTTAGTGATGTACTTTGCTTTCTTGACCTTGTCAACAAGTTCGTCGATGAGAGGGAGGGGATACTTATTCTTGATCGTACCGTCGTTGAGTTTTCGGTAATCCTGGATCGGGCATAGGGACTTGTCGGCCTTCTTGATGAAGAAGAAGGGCGAGGCCATCGGCGAGATTGACTTTCGTATGCAGCCTGACTTCAGGTTCTCTTCAAGGAAGTCCTTTAATGACTGCTGTTCCGTCGGCATCAGCGGATAGATCTTGCAGTCGGGTTTCAGATCGATGATGTGGTCCCAGGGACGGTGTTCCGGTAGCTTCTTGAATCCTTTCTCCGAGAAGACATCAGCGTAGTCGTTGAGATATGCGGGCCAGGATGCCTTGTCCATTCGCACTTCTCTCACCCCCCTCATCCTCCTCATCTCTTCCACGGCCTCCTTCACTTTCCTCACGTCCTCCTTTACAATCATGCACTCCTCCGGGCAACGGGTGAATTCAATCAAACCCGTCTTCCAGTTGACCTCCAGGTTGTGACGTCGAAGCCAATCGTAACCAAGGAAGATGTTTGACGATGCCAGCGATGTCACCGCAAGGACAATCCTCTCCCTGTGGGGCCCAATCATAAGCTTGACGTCGACGTATTCTTCGATCAACCCGGTTTCATTGTGTGTGCCGTCGGCATTGAGCACTGCGAGAGGCTGAATGTATCATTTGGTTTCCAACCCATATCGTTCGATGAACCTCACGTCAATGCATGATCCTGTGCATCCCGAATCCACGAGGGCATGCGCATCCACCTCTCTCGTCTCACCCGCTACGCTGTGTCTGATGTTCAGGAGGAGGTCCAGCTGGCGTCCGCCAGTTCCCCTCATGAACAATTTCTCTTCAACGTCTTCTTCATTCACACCAGTAGGGTCTTCATAGTCGGAAAAGTCATTGACGCCATTTGCATCTAGATATTGTACAGGCGGTTCACTATATTTTAACAGATCCGAACTTGAAACCCTTGGAACTTCTCGGTCAGTCACCCCGGTGGCTACGCCTGACCACTCGCAAAACCCTGCGAGTCGACGACCTCTTCATCATCACCTTCTTCCTCCACGCAGTTCTCCACAGTTGACCTCCGAGTGTCTATGACTTCCTCGAATGCCGATTCCTTCATTGCCCCTAGTTCGTCAGCGAGGAGGTGACGTTCGCCGGGTGCCATCATCTGCAGCATACGCTGCATGATCATCTTCCCTTGCAGGCACGCATCCTTGAAGTGACCAAGCTGGCCACAGATCCAGCACGCACGTCGGCGTTGTGCTTCGTTCATGGAGACGTCCATCGGCTGGCCAGCTCCTCCGAAGGTGACGCCCGTTGCATCGCGTTTGTCGACATGGGGGGCTGTCAACTGGCAACGAGCTGGGGATCCATGCGGCTGCGGTGGACGTGGTGGGGGCGGGAAGGCGCGGCCTCATTGGATGGCGCGAATCTGTTGCTCACCCCGGTCGATCTCAATCGCCTTCTTCTTCCAGTCTTCATACGTCGTCGGGACTGGTGTTGACCGTAGTACCCCTCGCACCACTTCAATGTTCATTGCTCGCTTCAGCCGGTCACAGATGATGCTGTCATCCGTTAAACCCGCTCTTGTGATCACGACGTCGAGATCCTGGAAGAATTCGTCAGCGGTGAGGTCCTTCTGTACTTTAGTCTGGAACTTCACCAGCGCCTTTTCCTTCCGGTTCGGATCGTTGAACAAGGCGTCCAGGCACTCTTGGAATCTTGTCCAACTGTTGGTGAAGGTTACGATGCTGGCCGTCGTTGATTCCTCTACATAATTCTGTGCCCACGTCGCCGCATTACCACCCTTCAGGTAGGAGAGAGCAACATAGATCTTACTCTCCAACGTGGGGTATCTGTTCGGGTTCGCAGAGACAAAAAGAAGGACCTCGCGCTTGAAGTCTAGGTAGTCATCGCCGCCAGTGAATTCACGTGGTCGGGCGACGTCTATGTTGGGGGTCAGAGGGTTAGCCGCCACAACTGGTGCAGGGGCATTATTCGCTTGATGGGCGAAGGCATTTGCGACAATGGCTGCGATCTGCTCCATCTGCTGCTGACTGAAGCCTCCTGCCGACATTGCGGGCTCGGGTGTGGGCGTCGAAGGTTCTGGGGGGGTTGGCGGTGAGGGGTCTCTGTTGGTTTCACGGTAGGGACCTGGGGTCGGTGGTAGGTTGATAGTTGACGTTGATGGTGCGGGTGATGATGGAGCGGCTGGGGGCCACCTGGCTCTCCTTCCTCATTTGTCTGACGAATACCAGGCACATTGGATTTCACTCCACCAGATGTCGTGTGTGACGCCACTATTGTTGGTCGCGACGTAACTTGGTTGATCTGGATCCCAACGGGCTGATGCAGGAAGGGCCCATCGCTGTTCGTCGGTAAGATCTATCTTGACGTTGGCGGAGGAACAGGGATCAGTTGTGTGTTCGATCCGGGGTTACGCCAACATTGAACGGGTTCGTCGGCGAAATTGATGACGAGGTGGTAGGATCCAAGCGAGATCACAAATGAGATTGTTGTCAAAGTTTGTACTCGTCTGGTTACCCACATCCACATCAGGTGCGTGCTCCACCAGAGGCTAATTCGTAGAGCCAGGGTCGGGAAATATCGGTTGAAATGTTTATGTAATACACAAACGTCCGAAAACGTCTGGGCAGGGTTGAGGGTTGTCATTTAGGGGGTTTACACGTCAAGTCCGTCGAGGGGGGCGCTCCTCTAGACCGAGTGAAGGCAAGTCGACAGCGACGACGTATGCTGGGGATGAGCCTGGGTGAGGTTCTGCTTTTATGTTAGGCGGGAGCCCGGGGGACGACTCGGACTGGGCAGGTCTCGGCTGACTATCGTCTGGGACGTGCTATACTCGAGCGTAGACTCAGGACACGCTTACTCAGGCTAGGTCGTTGCGGAGGTAAGAGGATTAATACCAGTCTAAACTAATACAAGGGGAGCGAGTCTCGCCTAGGTCGTCGTGGAGGTAAGAGGAAAAGCAGAACAAGGAGTTCATGCGATTCCTGAGACCTCTTATAGTGGCGACCGTGGGACTATATTATCTAAAGTTACATAAACGAGCAGAATGGAACGAAAGAAGGTCATGTGGAGGGAGTGTGAGAAATGATTGAAAAGACGATTAAATATAATGAGAAGGATCGATTAAAAGAAAGGAAATGATAAAAGGAAAATAAAAGAAAGGAAAAGTTCGAGTCCTAACAAGTGTACCGAAAAGTACTGGAGCAGAAGGACAGCAGAGTGGGTGCATGCAGAGTGGTACCAGAGGTGGATATTAGTGCTGTGCAGGTGTACCAAGAGGTACCGGAGTTTGTTATGAGTTGGGAGATGCCATGGATCGACAAGTGCCAAAGGGTACCGGAATGCAAAGACAATGCTGCAGTTGCATACTGAGCGGAGCTGGAGCCAGAACTGGTGGTCTAGAGGTGTACCAAGGTGTACCGGAGATTGAAGCCCTTCGAGACATATCGGAGTCTGGTACAGATCACAACGTACCAAAGCTTGACGCACTTCAAGCAGTACCAGAGACCAATGCATACCGAAGCGTTCCAGAGTCCGAATACTGTGGTTCTGGTGTGTACCAGATGGAGCCAGGGCAAGGCTCTAGAGGACCAGATGTATACCGATGTGTACCGGAGTTTGGTGTGTACCGAGACGTACCGACATTTTGTGCACTTTGGGCAGTACTGTTAGGCGGGAGTCCGGGAGACAGCTCGGACTGGGCAAGCCTCGGCTGACTGTCGTCTAAGACGTGCTATACTCGAGTGAGGACTCAGGACACACTTTACTCAGGCTAGGTTGTCACAGAGGTAAGAGGATTAATACAATGTACTCTACTACAGGAGGGGGACGCGGTCTCACCTAGGTCGTCACGGAGGTAAGAGGAAAAGCAGAACAGGTGTTCAGATGCGATTCCTCTTCCTTATATACAGTGATCACCCCGTGAGAACCAGTTGCCCCTTTGTCTAAGATTACATAAAAGGGGGCGGGATGGAACGAATGAAGGTCATGTGAAAAGAGTGTGGGAAATGATTGAAGAGATGATTAAATATAATGAAAAGGAGCGATTAAAAGAAAAGAAATGGTCAAAGGAATAATAAAAGAAAAGATGAAAGTTCGAGTCCTAACATTACTCCCCCCTCAAGGTTGGGTGTCCCGACCAACCAAAATCGATGTTGTTTGGCTCTGTGTCGATGAAGCGTGGGCGGAGTCGTTGGCGAGGGATGTCAAGTTTTCGAGGAGTGCCAGGGTGCTTTCGATAGAACTCAGCGATTGCCTCCTTTGCATTCTTGCTGAAGTCCGTCTCAGGCTGCCAAGTTGGTTCGTTGTAACCGACCCACTTGACAAGGTACTGTAGTTTCCCTTGGTGCAGACGCGAGTCTAGAACCTCCTCAATCTCGTACTCCTCCTCGTTGTTGACGATGTCAGGTGGCGGCGGTGCTGGTTGTCTTTGGCTCTCGAAGGACGGTTCGACAGCGGGCTTTAGCAGTGCCTCGTTGAAGACCGGGTGGACCTTTTTCCATCGCTTTGGGAGCTTGAGCTTGTATGCGCTTGCTCCCACCTTGTCAACGATTTCGAAGGGGCCATACCATTTGTCAGCGAGTTTCTTTGTTGGCGAGTCTGTGCTGATGTTTCGCCTGTCAAGGAAAACCTTGTCCCCGGCCTTGTACCCAACCGAAATCCCTGCTGTCCGGTCGTGATAGCGTTTCATGTCGTCCGCCGCTTTGACCAAGTTGTCCTTTGCAACACGATGAGTCTCCTTTATGTGCTTCGCGAATTCTTCCGCCGACATGTTGGCAGACGAGGTTCGTGTCGTGTCAAAGCTCAAGGGGAGACGTCCTGTGTTTGCGTAGAAAGGGGACATCTTCGTCGCCGAATGCTCACGGTTATTATACGCGAACTCCGCGAGGGGGAGCCAGTCCTTCCAGTCCGATTGCTGATGGTTCACGAAGAGCCTAAGATACTGTTCAAGCTCTTGGTTAACGTGTTCCGTCTGACCATCTGTCTGTGGGTGATACGCCATCGACGGATTGCCTTCGATGTGTAGGAGTTTGTACAGCTCCTTCATCATTGACGCGTCGAACTGTGTGCCTCGGTCATGGATGATCTTCTTCAGCAAGCCGTGGAGGCGGAAGACGTGGTCGCGGTACAGTTGAGCCATGCCTTCTGCCAACAACTTTGTCATTGTCGGGATCGCGTGCATCTGTTTCGAGAACCTATCGACGAAAACGCAGATCGCGTTGTGCCCCTTGGAGTCGGGGAGTTCTCCGATGAGGTCGACTGTGACAATTTCCCATGGGCCTTCCGGGACCGTGTTCAGGTGAAGTGGCCTCGACCTCGATGCCCTCAGAGCCTTTGTTCACTGGCAGCGATCACACCCTCGGACATACGCTCTGACGTCGGAGAACATCGACGTCCACCAGAAGTCTCGTTGGACGAGTTCCACCGTTTTCGACGCTCCTGGGTGTCCAGCCAGTACCAAGTTGTGACATTCCCGTAATACGGCCTCCTTCATCGACGATGGTACGTACACCTTGCCCTTCATCCGCCATAAGCTGTCGACCTCCGTCATCCCCGTTGGCCTCTCCGACTCGTGTTGCGCCCTTTGCGCTTCGCCCACTTTGTCCAACACATCATCACGCGACGTCCTTACCACTCCATGATTCAACCATTTCTCCTTGATGAACACGATGCTGTCGTTGTCATCCTGGCCCTTGTTGTAGCCTGCCTTGCGCAATAGTAGGTCTGCCTTGCCCATTGTCTTCCCTGACTTGTGTTTGAGGTGGAAGTCGAATTCTTCGAGCTCTGTCCGCCAGCGAGCTTGTCGATAGCTCAACTTTTGCGCCGACCTGAAGTACATGAGGTTGGCATGATCGGACCAGATCTCGATAGGATGACGGGCGCCGAGGAGGTACTGTCTCCACTCCTTGAGTGCCGAAACGATCGCGAGCATCTCCTTGTCGTAGATCTTGTAGTTTCGTTCTGCTGGTAGGAGTGCTTCCAACCTGTAGGCGACTACCCTCCATTTGCCTTCCTGCTTTTGCAACAACACTCCTCCAAGAGCAAAGTTTGATGAGTCCGCTTCAACACGGAAAGGGCCCTCATCATTCGCAATGGCCAGGACTGGAGGTGAGCAGAGACGTCGTCTCAACTCCTCGAACGCCTCCTGCTGTTCGGTCTCCCATACCCAGTCCTTCTTGCCCGTCAGCGACGTCAGCAGATGGACCACCTTGCTGTAGTCCTTGATGAACCGTCGCAGCCAGTTGCCCATGCCGAGGAATTGCTGTAGTTGCTTGAGGTTTTGTGGGACTGGCCAGTCTGCAATCACCTCAGTCTTTGCTGGGTCAGCCCTGATTTCGCCATTGCCGACGATGTGGCTGAGGTATTTCACGGTTTTGGTGTCGAACTCGCATTTTTCTGGCTTCAGGTACAGGCTGTTTTCTCGCAGGATTTGGAGGACGCGCTTCGACGTCTCGATGTGTTCCTCAAGAGTTTGTGAGAGAATGAGGATGTCATCGAGATAGACAATGATCAGGTTGTCGTAGATCAGTCCCTTGAAGATGTGGTTAACGAACGCTTGGAACGTCGCTGGCGCGTTGCAAAGACCAAAAAACATGACCGTTGGCTCGAAGAGGCCCATGTTTGTGCGAAAGGCTGCCTTCCATTCGTCGCCTTCGCGGATCCGGACGTTGTAGTATCCCCAGCAAAGGTCAAGCTTAGTGATGTACTTCACTTTCTTGACCTTGTCAACAAGTTCGTCGATGAGAGGGAGGGGATACTTATTCTTGATTGTACCGTCATTGAGCTTACGGTAGTCCTGGATCAGGCATAGTGACTTATCGGCCTTCTTGATGAAGAAGAAGGGCGATGCCATCAGTGAGATCAACTTTCATATACGACCTGACTTCAGATTCTCTTCGAGGAAGTCCTTTAGCGACTGCTGTTCCGTCGGTGTCAGTGGGTAGATCTTGCAGTCGCTAGGCTTGAAGTCAGGTTTCAGGTCAATGACGTGGTCCCATGGGCGATGTTCCAGCAACTTCTCGAATCCTTTCTCTGAGAAGACGTCAGCATAGTCGTTGAGGTATGCGGGCCAGGACGTCTTGTCCATTCGCATCTCACTCACCCTCCTCATCTCTTCCACCATCTTCTTCACCTTGCCTAGGTCCTCCACTGGCTCCCTCTTGATCGCACATTCCTCTGGACAGCAAGTGAATTCGATCAATCCCATTTTCCAGTCGACCTCAGGGTTATGACGTCGAAGCCAGTCGTATCCCAGGAATATGTTTGATGATGCTAGGGACGTCACTGCGAGGACAATCTTTTCCTTGTGGTGGTCAATCATGAGCTCGACGTCGACATATTCTTCGATCAACCCAGCCTCGTTGTGCGTGCTGTCGGCGTTGAGTACTGCAAGGGGTCTGATGTAACGCTTTGTTTCCAACCCATACCGTTCGACGAACCTCACATCGATGCACGATCCTGTACACCCCGAGTCCACAAGGGCATGCGCATCTACCTCTCTCACTTCACCCGCTATGCTGTGTCCGACGTTCAGGAGAAGGTCCAGCTGGCATCCGCCAGTTCCTCTCATGAACAGCTGCTCGTACTCCTCATTTTTATTCACACCGGTAGGGACTTCGTAACTGGGAAAACCATCAACGTTGTTGGCATCTACGTATTGTACAGACGGTTGGTTATATTTTAACAAATCCGGATTCGAAGTCCCTTGTTCTTCTCGGTCAGTCGTCCCGATGGCTACGCCTGACCACTTGCAAAATCCTGCGAGTCGACGACCTCTTCGTCATTGTCTTCTTCCTCCCTATATTCTTCCACGGTTGACCTTCGAGTGTCTACGACTTCCTCGAATGCCGATTCCTTCATTGCGCCGAGTTCATCGGCAAGGACGCAATGTTCACCTGGCGCCATCAGTTCCAACATGCGCTGGATAATTGGTTTTGCCTGCGGGCACTTGTCCTTAAAGTGGCCCAGCCCGCCACAGATCCAACACGCACGTCGTCGTTGCACCTCGTTCATTGAGACGTCCATTGGTTGACCAGCACCTCCGAAGGTGATGCCGGTCGCGTCACACTTGTCAACGTGTGGGGCTGCTATCTGTCGGCGTGCAGGGGGCCCTTGTTGGGGCGTTGGGCGGGGCGTGAATGGCAATGCCCTGCCTCGTTGGATTGCGCGAATCTGTTGTTCGCCCCGGTCGATCTTGACAGCTTTCTTTTTCCACGCTTCATACGTTGTTGGCACAGGCGTCGACCTCAACACACCGCGGACCACCTCGATGTTCATTGCGTGCTTCAGGCGGTCGCAGATGATGCTGTCATCCTTCAGTTCCGCTGCCTTGATGATCACGTCGAGATCCTGGAAGAACTCGTCGGCAGAGAGATCCTTCTGGATCTTGTCTCAGAACTTCTTCAACGCCTTCTCCTTCCTGTTCGGGTCGTCGAAGGAGGCATCCAGTCGTTCCTGAAACTTGGTCCAATCATCCGTGAAGCTCACGACGCCACTTGTCGTGAATTCCTGGACGTAGTTTTGCGCCCACGTCGATGCATTGCCACCCTTGAGGTAAGAGAGGGTGACATAGATTTTGCTCGATGATGAGGGGTACCTCGTGGGGTTCGCCGAGACAAAGAGAAGGACTTCGTGCTTGAAGTCGAGGTAGTCATCGCCGCCAGCAAATTCACGTGGCCGGGCGACGTCAATTGAGGGAGCTGGGGCCTGGGCCGCCGGGGCATTCGTCGCCGCGCGGGTGAAGGTGGCCGCTACGATCACCGCGATCTCCTGTTGCTGCCTTTGGGTAAAGCCTTCCAACATCACTGGTACAGGTGTGTGCATTAGGTGTTCAGGGGGCGTCGGCGGCGATGAGTCTCTACGGGGTGTTTGGTATCCTCCTGGTTCACTGGGAAGGACGACCGATGATGTCGAAACGGTAGGGGATGATGGGGCACGAGGGGCTCGAGGCGCCCACCGAGTTCTCTCGCCTGATGGGTCAGTTGAGTACCAGGCGTGTCTAATGTCACTCCACCAGAGGTTATGGGTGACATGGTTTCTATCGTCGGCTATGTACGACTGTCGTTCGGTGTCGTAGTGTGACGAATGAGGGAGAGCCCACTGCTGTTCCTCGGTAAGATCTATGTTGACTAGACCGGAGGGGGAATGAGGAGGGGCTGGTTGTCCGGATGAACATTACGCTGGCGAAGGACAGGTTCGTCGGCGAGTTTGATGACCAAACGGAAGGAGGCGACCGAGATTACAATCGATGATGACGTCGACGACTGCACACGGTGTGTTACCCACATCCAGGTCAGATGGTTCCTCCACCAAAGAGAAAGACGGAGGGCCAGGGTGGGATAGTTGGATTACTTAATACACGAACATTTGAAAACGCCCGGGCAGGGTTGAGGGTTGTCATTCAGGGGGTTTACACGTCAAGTCCGTCGAGGGGAGTGCTCCTCTAGACCGAGTGAAGGCGAGTTGACAGCGACGACGTATGCTGGGGATGAGCCTGGGTGAGGTTCTGCTTTTATGTTAGGCAGGAGTCAGGGAGACGGCTTGGACTGGGCAAGCCTCAGCTGACTGTCATCTAAGACGTGCTATACTTGAGTGAGGACTTGGGACACACTTTACTCAGGCTAGGTCGTCACGGAGGTAAGAGGATTAATACAATGTACTCTACTACAGGAGGGGGATGCGGTCTCACCTAGGTCGTCACGGAGGTAAGAGGAAAAGCAGAACAGGTGTTCAGATGCGATTCCTCTTCCTTATATACAGTGATCACTCCGTGAGAACTTGTTGCCCCTTTGTCTAAGATTACATAAAAGGGGGCAGAATGGAACGAATGAAGGTCATGTGAAAAGAGTGTGGGAAATGATTGAAGAGATGATTAAATATAATGAAAAGGAGCGATTAAAAGAAAAGAAATGGTCAAAGGAATAATAAAAGAAAAGATGAAAGTTCGAGTCCTAACAAGTACCGGGTTTGGACGTGTATCGAGGTGTACCAGAGTTAGAAGCGAGCCAAGTGGATCCGGAGCTGAGAATTAGTGACAAAAGTGTGTCCCTGGAGGTACTGGATGGTGGTGTGTACCGACATGTACCGGAGGTCGAGGCAGTTCAAGATGTACCGACGTTTGACACACATCAAGTGGTACTGGGTTTCGATGCATACCAAGATGTACCAGAGTTAGAAGTTTGCCAAGTGGGTCTGGAGCCAAGCATTAGTGAGGAGGGGGTGCTCCTGGATGCACCAGAGGCATACCGACGTGTACCGGAGGTTGTGGGGGTTCGAGACGTAACGATGTTTGACAGATATCAAGCAGTACCAGAAATTGAGGAAAGTGGATGCATACTGGAAGTGAAGTGTGGTGGATTTAGTGCATACAGAGCGGTGCCAGCACCCGATGCAAGTGGACCAGAGGCATACTGATGCATACCGGAGGTTGTGGCGGTTCAAGGCATACTGATGTTTGACGCATATTGAGTGATACTGGAGTTCGATGGGTACAGATGTGTACCGGAAATGAAGTGCGATGGAGTTAATGATTGCCAAGTGGTGCTATGGACAGACTGTGGACTAGAGGAGTATTGGGGTGTTCCGATGCAGCATCTGGAGTCACCACCGAATGCACCAACATCGAGTACCGAGCTGTTACCATTCTGTACTGACAGAGAGGCCAACACCAGAAAGACGCAGTACCTTGGACTTTGATGCGAGCGGACTTCAGTGGGTGGAGGAGAGGAAGCTGGACACTACTTTGATGATGTTGCCAGAAGGAGTTTTAGCCTGGTCAGTGGTGGAGAGGGAAAAATCCAACCCATTGAATTTCGATCCAGGAGGCATACTGATATTGGGACTTGTGCCAAGACATACTGACAGACCCTGGTACTGGTCACCCCCTTTTGTTGCATCCTTTGCCTGCATGGCAGTACAGTATACCATGCCCTGTAGGGTCCCTCGGAGAATGGCTAGTGTCCTGGCGTACCGAAGGGAAGACATGACTAGGGACAGTCATGATTTCAAATGTCCTGGGAGATGTAGAGTACCGATGAGTAGCCAACCACTGCAGATCACTCTAGAGGCCATCAGTTGCACATTCTGACAGGTATTGATGCATACCAGACTCAGAAGGATTGGCGTGACATGTACCAGACCCAGAAGGATTTGCCCAATACGTACTGGACACAGGATGATATGCCTGACATCACATCAGTGGATCACTGGGAAGATCCCCCTGACAATTCGGGACGTACTGGAAAGCTTATGTCATCAGAGTCAGTTGGGATGCGTACCGGAGATCAGCCCGATGATGGATGATGACTCACCGATAGGAGGATCTCAGTTCTGGTGGAGCTGCAATATGACCAGATGATGGACCGAGGCAAATGGGGAAGTTGTCACATGGACATGTTTTCTTTTGGATTTCTATGTTTCTCTTATGTTCCGAGTGTTTTCTCTCTGATGCTCTATGTTTCACCCGGTATGCACATTATACTCACTTTGGAATAATTTTCCTGTAGATAGATCTCTTGCACCTTGTATTTAGGGACTTCCCTGTCATAGGTAGCAAGGGAGGAAATACTACCACAGAGTTCCCCTTAGATAGGGCAGCTTCCATGTGTGCAGTTAGTCTCCGCAACAGTTAGTTTTGTGGCAACCTCATCTTTAGTCTCATCTCTTGTCTCATTCTCATTCTCATCTCTGCTATCGCTATTGTCTCATACTGGAGTTGATATCTTGCTCGTTCCGGCTCTGTACCAACACTCACATCGGGTCCAGAGTGCCTCACAGTATTGACATGTACCGACACGTACCAACGCATACCAATGCGTACTGACGTGTACCGAGATTTTTCCCATGCTCATACCGAGCATATATTTACTGTAAAACTCAATGGAAACACGTCCCCAAATGAACTACCGATCCTAAACAACCCATACACAGGATCTACACCAGTATGGGGATGGAATGCACAGATAATCAGCACCAGTACAATGTGAATACTTCAAGTGATGAGGTACAAGTTATGGAACAGAAGATGAGAGATGCTTTTGAGACATGAGAGACTAAGACAAAGATGGAATGACTATGAGGTTTACAAGGACTAAGATAAATCACACTCAAGTTACCCTGTCTGAGAGAGACTCTGTGGTAGAACTGACTTCCTCTCTACCTATTGTTAGAGTACAAACACATACTCAACAATCACTTAGCCATCACACCTACAAATGATGTAGATGGAGGCAGAGCGACGTAGGGAGCGGTGATCCACAGACATGCAGTGAAGAGGGGAGGAGTCAAACACACAAGTGCCATGGAAGATGATGTCAAGAGTAAGTGCAGTAGATTAAACAAATATCAAGGTAAGGGGCAATACAGGCGAACGAGCTACCTATATACTCAATGGCTGTGTGATCATACTACTATAAAGAGGATAATGTTCCTGGGAAATGGAATGTGATGGAACATCATGGAATGTGATGAGTAAGGAGTGGACGACATCACCTGCAACCATGTGCAAGGGTCATGTGATTGATGAGTCAGGTGACATTAACAAATGAGCGATGAAGGGAAGAGTCCAGTGGGGAAGGGAGAAAGGGACGTTAGCGAGGATGATGACGATGAAAGAAAAGGAGAGATGGATGTACACACTTGGGATCCTAACACCTATGACATGGGGTGCATATTTATACTAAGTCCAAAGATCTATCTACAGTTAATAATTTCCATACAGGCATAATGTGCATATCAGTTGAAACACACAGAAGTTAAAAGGAAAAGTCATAGGTCATAGAGGTGCACATAGAAAGCATAGAAATCAGAAGAACATAGCAAAAACATAAATCATAAGGAGGAAAAATGTCCACATAGTGTCTGACCATACCGGTGCTCCACCAGGATTCAGATCATCCAATTGGTATGTGGCTCCCGTCATCGGACAGCAGTCCAGTATGCATCTTGGCTGCATGCTCCATGTGACCACATCCCTGATCATCCAGATAAGATCTCCAGTACATTCCAGTCTGCTTTTGGAGATCTCATAACATGTTGCTGATGCAACCACGAGGTTCTGATTTGAAACCAGACTGATTAGATTCAGTCTGGTGTAGCGCTTGATTCGCACTTAGGTGTCAGCCATCCTAGCTCTATTTATTATAATATACAGATACAAACCCCATAAACACAGTCAAGCATTTTGTTTCATCACTTTCTATCCTATACTTTGCAGTTCATGCACTCAAATGGTCACACTCACCCATTCGAGCAACAGTATACCTTTGAATCTTTCATATTATCCCTTAGTGATCTCAGACATATGCTTGAATACCTTCATACACCCATTTGAATGCTCATACCACTTACTATTCACACTCAAATGCTTTGTTTCTTTTATATTCATTCCATATCCCACTATATATGCGCTCGAGCACTCTTTCCACTTCATATTCACTTGTTCAAATGCTTGTAGTGCAGCCAGATCACACGTTTGGGGACAGGGAAAGTGTGGTATTTGAGCATAGGTCACTTGAATGGGCCTTGGGCTGTTGACGCTCAATGTATCATGCTCGAACAACTGGATTCCATCATTCCCCAGGTTCTCCATGTGGTTTGAGTGTTATTTATCATTGTCTATCACTCCCATGATGTGCATTCATCACCATCACGCCCTTGGGGACATTTGGGGATGTTCAAACAGAGTTGTTTGGAGCACACATGATAAGTTTCTTGGTTTCATTGGTCTCTTCATTGATGTCAAACCATTATTCCCCTTTGAGTCTGTAATTTATCATGTTCTCAAGTCATTCCATCCCTAACACATGAGTATTCTGTCTCGATCACACACTGCACACACTCTCCTACCTCTGTATGTACGCTCAATTTCAGTACCGAGCTCATTTTGCCTACAGTATAAATAGTGCACACCTTTGTACTCATTCTGCAGGGGGAATACAGCCCCCCAGTTCACTCCACAGTACACATTTCAAGTCCCATAAGTCATCTGCACCTTCAGATTGTCTCTACTCAGCTCTATCAAACCTCCTCAACTGCTTGAACAGTGCGTTCAATTCGGCACATATGCTCGAAGTTGATATTCCAAGCCTTTGAGCCCCAGACACACCCAACAGGGTACCATAACTGCATATCCCCATCACCCTACACATTTGTTATCTATTAAGGAGCTGCTCAAGTGTGTTGGAACATGTACAAGGGCATTCAAGCACATTTTCAAGCCCGTTCAAATGCTTGATGAGCATCATCTAGAGATGCAAACCACTCAAGGAAGATTGACATAGCCCTGCACCTACCTCAACTTCAGACTTCAATCATTCAAGTCATGGAGTCTGCATTGGGAGTTTGATTCTAACAGGTTTGAGCACTTTGGCAAAGCCTCTGGACTAGTGGAGCCACCATTTTGAATGTTCAATCACTCCATTTCTATTTGGTTGTCCCTCCTCATCAATTGAGTCACTGCAGTCTCCCTTGGGAAGAACATAGATTCGGCCCTCAAGTCAACTGTACGGTCCACAAAAGAGTCTGCATCTTGATAACAGTTGCCACTATAAGAGGCATCAGGAATCGCATGAACTCCTTGTTCTGCTTTTCCTCTTACCTCCATGATGACCTAGGTGAGACTTGTCCCCCTTGTATTAGTCTAGACTTGTATTAATCCTCTTACCTCCACAACAACCTAGCCTGAGTACAGTGTGTCCTGAGTCCCTGCTCGAGTATAGCACATCCCAGACAACAGTCAGCCAAGGCCTGCCCAGTCTGAGCCATCTCCCAGACTCCCACCTAACAGCTATCCCAAGTTCCAACTTTTGAAGCATGACAATGCACGATCGATTGCCAACTTCATTTTCCAAGACATCATCTGTTGATGGGGGTACATTCACAAACTTGTCTCTGACAATGGGCCTTCATTTGATGGGGAAGTGGCTACCCTTCTCCACAAATATGGCATGCATAATATTTGAATTTTCCCTTATAACTCTCGAGCGAACAGGATTGTCAAACACAGTGTTAGGGTCAGGTGAATATTCCAATTCTTTAACCATGAAGGTGTTGCCTTCCAGACTGTATGGTCCTCTGAGTGGTGTATTACCAAGACAACTTTACTTATCTTTAACTGATCCCATAACCAGCTTCTCCTTTGCTGCCCTTATCAGGTGGAACCTGAGGTTGGTATTGAAAGCACTTAGTTACAGAAGATAGAGGAGGTATTGCCCTAGAGGGTCAAGAGACATTCAGTTATGCTGTGATGTTGTCTAGGAGGCAAACTGCAAGGCTTGGCATAGCCGAGATGCACTCAACCAGACTTAGTTCTGTGGACAATGAGAGGAACCTTCTAAATGTGGCATAGCTGAGGGTCTACTCAATCAAAGTCAAAACTTATTCAACTTGGGACAAATCCTCAACCCAGTATGGGGCAGACTCGTTATTCAACCAAGGAGGATATTACACAGTGGTAGTTATAGAGGTAGAGGTAGAGGTAAGAAGTAGCAGTGTTCTGTAACCTGTGGAATAAAAGTGATAGAGAATGGGGATCTGGGGTGCTAGTTACTTGGCCTTATATAGCCTACTGAATTTCTAATTTCTTTATGTTCTGCATAACCAGATGCGCTTCTGTCCCCTTCCTATGTTTCAGGTAGCCACAGCACTTGGCTGCCGCAGTGGGGATGTATGCACATGTACTCTGTCCAATGGTTTTCTTGCATTCTGCAATTTGGACTGTGGGTGTGAGTCATGTGATGTCTGCACATGTGCACTGAAGTGCGAGCAGACTGATTTGGTAGTCAGGCTCTCACATTCTCCACATGCTTCAGTTTAATTAACTTCCTGCTTCTCCTGTGTGCTTCTATATCAGGGCTTTGCTTCTCTGGCTTCTCAAAGTGTCTTCCCCAGTTGTGGCACTGTGTAGCCTATCAGGTGGTGTTGCTGTGCTCAGGTGGTCATTCCTCCCATTCAAATCCATTGGGAATAACCATGTGGACCCATAGGTTATTCTTGGATCACCATTCAGTGCCAGGTCCACTTGGTGTTAGGGCTGCTCTGCTGAGACATGTCTCCATTGTGAATGGTGGGTCATGTACTCCTAGGGCTAAGGTGATCTTGAATGTTCACCTTCCTGACACATGCTCAAATTCATATAGTGTAATTGTGCCTTGATGCTTTATGTCCCTTAGGTATGCCCAACAGTGCTTGAGTGCTATCATTATGTGTATTGGTATGTCATTCCCTTGTGCTGGACTCAGAGTAGGTATTCATATCATCATCTTGCAGTTTCTGCATTCTTTGTGTGGCTCCTTATTGTATTGGATGACTGTATCCCATTTGTAGTTCTCCATGCCACGTTCTTCTTTACTGATGTGGACTTTATATGTCTTGGCATCTCGGTAGTAGATTGCCTGTCCTGTTTCAAAGTAAGGGGATTGGCCTTCCCACTTGTGTGCCCATAATGTGATGTCCTGGTCCATCAGTCCTATTGTCTTTAGGAGTTCTGGAACCTTCTGTGCTACATTCTGTAGTAGCATGCACTTCATGTATTGAGGATCAACCTCCATTGGTTGTCCTTTGCTTTCTTGACATTTGTGTGCCATGTCACAAGGTGTGACAGTGTAGCATGACTGTGACTGATGGATTTTTGCCTGGGCAAGTATCTGTCAAGATCAGGTGACCTCAGTATCATGTGTATGATCAATGATGATCTGCCTTGTTTGGTGTTTCCAAATGTGCAAAAATTTCCTTTCAGTTCTGCTCATTCTATGCCCAACAATTTGGATGGTGTTACACCATACCAATACAGCACACCCTGGAGAGCTACTACTAGCTCTACTGGGATTGCATGGTGCTGGGGAAGCATCACTAGGTCACGACTGACCTGTGCACGTATCTGCTGGTCATGTGGGTCTAGAAGGAGATGTGGTGGGTGCTGGGTGGGCTTGACCAGCTCACTACAGACCACCTCTACATCCAATTCTTTGCAGACCATGAGACGGTGGACCTCGCCAGATACCAGGGTGAGGGATTCGTCATACCAGATGTGGGCTGGCTGGATGATGTACCATACATCAGTGGAGGGCTCAAGTGGATACTCATGCCTGACATGTACAGGTATAAGTTTGTCTACTCGTGCCCGATGGGTACAGGTATAAGTTTGTCTACCCCATAGAGCACAAGGTGCAATCATGCATTGTCAGGGTCCTGTTGGCTGTACCAGAGGTTGAGGCATTTGCTGAACATCTCAAAATGCCTGGTCTGCCCAAGGTTGAGGAGCATGAGAATGAGGAGGAGGAGGAGGGACTCGCTGTCCTGTGTACTGATGGTACTGCACCTGCACAACAGCAACAGCAGACCAGTCCATGCGAAGTCAAGGGGAGTGAGGAGGAGGAAGAGGAAAAGCCTGATGTGTCACATACCATCAGTACTCCGTCTGCCTAACACCAACAGCAGGTGGACTCACATGAGGAGCAGCAGCGCACCACTGTCAAGGATGCACCTGAGAATGATGAGTCCGATGTGGAGGAGATCCCTCCTCCCTATGCTCATGTACTGTGCTCAGTACCATGCCCAAATCTGGCACAACAACAGCAGTAGCAACAAGCTGCTGCGAGCACCCCAAATGGAGATGAGCTCCCCACCTACATGCTAGGGGGCTTGTTCTACAAGATGCAGGTGGCAGCAGAGATAGAGGCAGAGCAGCAGGCATGAGACAAGGCTGGTCTTGCTGCCATGTTAGCTGCTCAGGATCAGGTGAGGGAGGAAGCCAAGGAAATGTATCGGCTGCATGAACAGAACACGTGTGCCACCCAAGTGGAACATTGCTAGGATCAGGTAGTTGAGGAGGCTGAAGAGCCTCCTATTTGAGTCAATCTGAACTGGGAGCTGGCAGATGGAGGAGCTGGTGGTTCAACATATCACCATGCAGATGAAGGGTGTACCAACAGTACATTGGGTCTAGTGGTCACCATGTTCAATGGGGTCAAGCTGATCAACCTAGCAACTGGTTGTCTGTGCTGGGTGGGCCCACTGCCAGTCTCCCTTGAGGAGATGTGTGTGAACTGCACATAGCATGCAAGGGTGTGCAAGGGGCAGCCTGGTAGGGCTTGCTTCCTCTGTTAGGCGGGAGTCCGGGAGATGACTCGAACTGGGCAGGCCTCAGCTGACTGTCGTCTGGGACGTGCTATACTCGAGTGGGGACTCAGGACACACTATACTCAGGCTAGGTTGTCATGGAGGTAAGAGGATTAATACAATGTACTCTACTACAGGAGGAGGACACAGTCTCACCTAGGTCATCATGGAGGTAAGAGGAAAAGCAGAACAGGTGTTCAGATGTGATTCCTCTTCCTTATATACAGTGATCACCTTGTGAGAACCAGTTGCCGCATTGTCTAAGATTATATAAAGAGAGCGGAATGGAATGAATGAAGGTCATGTGAAAGGAGTGTGGGAAATGATTGAAAAGATGATTAATTATAATGAAAAGGATCAATTAAAAGAAAAGAAATGATAAAAAGGAAAATAAAAGAAAGGAAAAGTTCAAGTCCTGACATTACCCCCCCCCCCTCAAGGTTGGGCATCCCGACCAACCAAGATTGCAGTCGTCTGGTTCGGTGTCGACAAAGAGTGGACAGAGTTGTTGGCAAGGAATGTCAAGTTTTCGAGGAGCGCCTGGATGTTTTCAATAGAATTCAGCGATTGCCTCCTTTGCATTCTCGCCAAAGTCCATTTTAGGCTGCCAAGTCAGTTCATTGTACCCGACCCATTTGATGAGGAATTGTAGTTTCCCTCAGTGCAGGTGTGAGTCTAGGACCTCCTCAATTTCATACTCCTCTTCATTATCGATGATGTCAGGTGGTGGTGGTGGTGGTGGCTGTTTCTAGCTTTCAAAGGACAGTTCGACAGCTGGCTTCAGCAGGGTCTCGTTGAAGACCGGGTGGACCTTTTTCCATTGGCTTGGGAGCTTGAGCTTGTATGCACTTGCTCCCACCTTGTTGACGATGTCGAAGGGACCATACCACTTGTCGGCAAGCTTCTTTGTCAGCAAATCTGTGCTGATGTTTCATCCATTGAGGAAAACCTTGTCTCTAGCCTTGTACTCCACCAAAGCTCCTGCCATTCAGTCATAGTAGCGTTTCATGTCTTCAGCTGCCTTGACCAGGTTGTCCTTTGTGATGCGATGAGTCTCCTTGATGTGTTTTGTGAATTCTTCTGCTGACATGTTAGTGGATGAAGTTTGCATCGTATCAAAGCTCAGAGGATGATGTCCTGTATTTGCGTAGAAGGGAGACATCTTTGTCGCTGAGTGTTCACAGTTGTTGTATGTGAACTCTGTGAGGGGGAGCCAGTCCTTCTAGTCCGATTGTCGATGGTTAACGAAGAGCCAAAGGTACTGTTCAAGCTCTTGGTTAACACGTTCTGTCTGACCATCCATCTGTGGGTGATAAGCCATTGACAGGTTGCCCTCAATGTGCAGGAGCTTGTACAGCTCCTTCATCATCGAGGCATCAAACTGCATGCCTGTCAGGACTTGAACTTTCCTTTTCTTTTATTTTCCTTTTACCAGTTCTTTTCTCTTAACCGCTCCTTTTCATTATATTTAATCATCTTTTCAATCAATTCCCACACTCCCTTCACATGACCTTCATTCGTTCCATTCCGCTCCTTTTATGTAATCTTAGACAATGGGGCAACCGGTTCTCACGAGGTGATCACTGTATATAAGGAAGAGGAATCGCATCTGAACACCTGTTCTGCTTTTCCTCTTACCTCCGTGACAACCTAGGTGAGACCGCATCCCCCTCCTGTAGTAAAGTATATTGTATTAATCCTCTTACCTCTGTGACAACCTAGCCTGAGTACAGCATGTCCCAATTTCCCGCTCGAGTATAGCACATCCCAGACAACAGTCAGCTGAGGCCTGCCCAGTCCGAGTCATCTCCCAGACTCCCACCTAACATAAAAGCAGAACTCCACCCGGGCTCATCCCCAGCATATGTCGTCACTGTCGACTCACCTCCACTCAGTCTAGAGGAGCGCTCCCCTCGATGGACTTGAAGTGTAGAACCCCTAAACGACAACCCTCAACCCTGCCCGAACATTTTCGGACGTTCATGTATTACATAAACTTTGCAACCGACATTTCCCGACCCTGGCTCTCTGCATCTCTCTTTGGTGGAGAAGCCACTTAACTTGGACGTGGGTAACATTACGTGTTCAGTCGTCAACATTGTTGTCGATTGTTATCTCTGCTGCATCTTTTCGCCTCATCATCAACTTAGCTGACAAACCCATCCAATGTTGGCATAACCCCAGATCAAACACACAACCGATCCCTATTCCTCCACCGTCGTCAAGATAGATATCACTGACGAACAACGATGGGCCCTCCCTGCATCAGCCCATTGGGACCCAGACTGACCAAGCTATGTCGCAACCAACAATAGCGGCGTCACATACAACATCTGGTGGAGTGAGATCCGGCATAGCTGGTATTCGACAAACGAAGAAGGAAGGAGAGCTAGGTGGCCCCCAGCCGTCCCATCGTCACCTGCACCGTCTATGACTACTGTCAACCTACCGCCGACTCCAGGACCATACCGGGAGACCAATAGGGACCTGTCACCCCCAACTCCCCCTGAACCCTCGACGCCAATGCCCAAACCAGAAATGTCGACAGGAGGCTTCACCCAGCAGCAGATGGAGCAGACCGTGGCAATTGTCGCAGGTGCCTTCGCCCATCAGGCGAACAATGCCCTGGCACCGGTCACTGCAGCCAACTCCCCGACCCCCAACATCGACGTTGCCTGGCCACGTGAGTTCACTGGTGGCAACGACTATCTAGACTTCAAACATGAGGTCCTCCTTTTCATCTCCGCAAACCCGAATCAATACCCTACATCGGAAAGTAAGATATATGTTGCTCTCTCCTACTTGAAGGGAGGCAATGCGGCAACATGGGCACAGAATTACGTGGAGGAGTCGACAACAGCAGGCATTGTGACCTTCACAGACAGTTGGACGAGGTTTCAAGATCGCCTAGATGCTTCATTCGACGATCCAAACCAGAAGGAAAAGGTGCTGGCAAAGTTCCGAACCAAGGTTCAGAAGGATCTCACGGCTGATGAATTCTTCCAGGACCTTGATGTCGTCATCACACGAGTGGGGCTGACAGATGACAGCATCATCTGCGACTGCCTGAAGAGGATGATGAACATTGAGGTGGTGCATGGGGTGCTGAGGTCAACGCCAGTCCCAACAACATACAACGCCTGGAAAAAGAAAGCCATTGAGATCGACCAAGGTGAACAACAGATCCAGGCCATCCAACAAGGTCACACATTCCTGACTCCACCATGCCCGCAGCAGCAACAGGGACCCCCAGCTCGCCGTCAGATTGCCACCCCCCATGTCAACAAACACGACGCGACTGGCGTTACCTTTGGAGGCACTGGCTAACCAATGGACATCTCAATGAATGAGGCACAATGATGATGTGCATGCTGGATCTGTGGCCAGCTTGGTCACTTCAAGGACGTGTGCCTGCAAGGAAAGACGATCGTGCAGCGTATGCTGCAAATGATGGTGCCCGGCAAATGTCACCTCCTCGCCGATGAGCTAGGAGCAATGAAGGAATTGGCATTCGAGGAAGTCATAGACACTCGAAAGGCAACAGTGGAGGACTATGTGGAGGAGGAAGGAGATGACAAAGAGGTCGTCGACTCGCAGGGTTTTGTGAGTGGTCAGGCATAGCCATCGGGGCGACTGACCGAGAAGAACAAGGGGCTTCGTATCCGGACTCGAATAAATATAACCAACTGTCTGTACAATACGTAGATGCGAATGATGTCAATGGTTTTCCCAATTACAAAGTCCCCACCGGTGTGAACGAGAAAAGCGAGTATGAGCAACTGTTCATGAGAGGAACTGGCAGACGCCAGCTGGACCTTCTCCTGAACGTCAGATGTAACATGGAGGGTGAGACGAGGGAGGTAGATGCGCATGCACTTGTGGATTTGGGGTGTACGGGATCGTGCATTGACCTAAGGTTCATCGAATGCTATGGGTTGGAAACCAAGCGATACATCAGACCCCTTGCGGTACTCAATGCAGATGGCACGCACAACGAGGCTGGTTTGATTGAAAGATATGTTGACATCGAGCTAATGATTGGACATCACAAGGAAAGGATTGTCCTTGCAGTGACATCCCTGGCATCGTCAAACATCTTCCTGGGCTATGACTGGCTTCAACGTCACAACCCGGAGGTCAACTGGAAGACAGGTTTGATTGAATTCACCCGTCATCCAGAGTGCATGATCGAGAAGGAGGGTGTGGAGGAGACGAGGAGGGTGAGAGAGGTGCGAATGGACAAGGTGTCCTGGCCTGCATACCTCAATGACTTTGCCGACATCTTCAGCGAGAAGGGCTTCGAAAAGCTACCAGAACATTGCCCCTGGGATCACGTCATCGACTTGAAACCCGACTTCAAGCCTAGTGACTGCAAGATCTATCTGCTGACACTGACGGAACAGCAATCACTAAAGGACTTCCTCAAAGAAAACTTGAAGTCAGGCCGCATACAAAAGTCGATCTCACTGATGGCATTGCCCTTCTTTTTCATTAAGAAGGCCGACAAATCGCTACGCCTGATCCAGGACTACCGTAAACTCAATGACGGCACGATCAAGAACAAGTATCCTCTCCCCCTCATCGACGAACTGGTCGACAAGGTCAAGAAGGCAAAGTTCATCACCAAGCTTGACCTTTGCTGGGGATACTACAATGTCCGGATCCAAGAAGGTGATGAATGGAAGGCAGTGTTCTGCACAAACATGGGTCTCTTCGAACTGACAGTCATGTTCTTCGGTCTTTGTAACGCACCGGCGACATTCCAGGCTTTTGTCAATCACATCTTCAAGGGATTGATCTATGACAACTTGATCATTGTCTACCTCGATGACATACTGATTCTCTCACAAACTCTCGAGGAACATATCGAGACGTCGAGACACGTCCTTCAGATCTTACAAGAGAACGGCCTGTACCTGAAACTGGAGAAATGTGAGTTCGATGCCAAAGTTGTGAAGTACCTCAGCCACATCATTGGTAATGGTGAGATCAGGGCTGACCTGGCAAAGACGGCAGCGATTGCAGACTGGCCAGTCCCACAAAACCTCAAACAGCTGCAACAATTCCTTGGCATGGGCAACTGGCTGCGACGGTTCATCAAGGACTACAGCAAGGTGGTCCAACCGCTAACGTCGCTGACAGGCAAGAAGGACTGGGTATGGGAGACTGAACAGCAGGAGGCGTTCGAGGAGTTGAGATGACATCTCTGCTCACCTCTAGTCCTGGCCATCGCAAACGATGAGGGCCCTTTCCGTGTCGAGGCGGACTCATCAAACTTCGCACTTGGAGGCATGTTGTTGCAGAAACAGGAAGGCAAGTGGAGGGTAGTCACCTACAGGTCAGAAGCGCTCCTACCGGCAGAATGAAACTACGAGATCTATGACAAGGAAATGCTCGCAATCGTTTTGGCACTCAAGGAGTGGAGACAGTACCTTCTTGGTGCTCATCACCCTATCGAAATCTGGTCCAATCACGCCAACCTTACTTACTTCAAGTTGGCGCAGAAGCTAAGCTATCAACAAGCTCGCTGGCAAACAGAGCTCGAGGAATTCGACTTCCACCTTGAGCACAAGTCGGGGAAGACAATGGGCAAGGCGGACTTACTGTCACGTAAGACTGGCTATGACGAGGGCAAGGATGACAACAATGACATTGTGTTCATCAAGGAGAAGTGGCTGAATCGTGGAGTGGTGAGGATGTTGCGTGATGAGGTGTTGGACAGAGTGGGTGAAGTGCAGAGGGCACAACACAAGTTAGAGAGGCCGACGGGGATGACGGAGGTCGATGAGTTGTGGTGAATGAAAGGCAAGGTATACGTCCCGTCAACAGTAAAAGAATCTGTGTTGCGAGAGTATCACGACTCGGTACTGGCAGGGCATCCAGGAGCGTCAAAAACAGTGGAACTTGTCCGTCGAGACTTCTGGTGGGCATCAATGTTCTCCGATGTCCGAGCGTACATCCGAGGATGTGATCGCTGTCAGCAAACAAAGGCTCTGAGAGCATTGAGGTCGAGACCACTTCACCCGAACGCAGTCCCTGAAGGTCCTTGGGAAATTGTTACGGTCGATCTCATCGGAGAGCTCCCAGACTCGAAGGGACATAACGCGATCTGTGTCATCGTGGATAGATTCTCGAAGCAGATGCACGCGATCCTGACAATGACAAAGCTGTCAGCAGAAGGCATGGCTCAGTTGTACCACGACCATGTCTTCCACCTCCATGGTCTACCAAAGAATATCATCCATGACCGTGGCACGCAGTTCGATGCATCAATGATGAAGGAGCTATACAAACTCCTGCACATCGAAGGCAACCCGTCGACAGCATATCACCCGCAGATGGACGGTCAGACTGAACACATTAACCAAGAGCTCGAACAATACCTTAGACTCTTCATTAACCATTGACAATTGGACTGGAAGGACTGGCTCCCCCTCGCAGAATTCGCATACAACAACCGCGAACACTCAGTGACAAAAATGTCTCCCTTCTACGCGAACACCGGACGTCACCCTATGAGCTTCGACACAGTACAAACTTCCTCTGCCAACATGTCAGCGGAAGAATTCGCAAAGCACATCAAGGAAACTCATCATGTTGCGAAGGACAACCTAGTCAAGGCAGCGGAGGACATGAAGCGCTACCATGACCGGACAGCCAGAACATTGATGGAGTACCAGGCTGGCGACAAGGTCTTCCTTGACGGATGAAACATCAGTACAGACTCGCCAACAAAGAAGCTTGCTGACAAATGGTACGGTCCCTTTGACGTTGTCGACAAGGTGGGAGCAAGTGCATACAAGCTCAAGCTCCCAAAGCAATGGAAAAAGGTCCACCCCGTCTTCAACAAAGCTCTAATAAAGCCCACTGTCGAACCAGCCTTCGAAGGCCAGAAACAACAGCCACTGCCACCACCGGAGATTGTTGACAATGAGGAAGAATACGAGGTCAAGGAGGTCATTGACTCACGTCTGCATTGAGGAAAAACTGCAGTACCTCATCAAGTGGGTTGGATACAACAAACCGACTTGGCAGCCTGAAATGGACTTCGGTGAGAATGCAAAGGAGGTGATTGCTGAGTTCTATCAGAAAACACCCCAGTGCTCCTCGAAAACTCGACATTCCTCGCCAACGACTCCATCCACTCTATGTCAACACCGAGCCAGACGACCACAATCTTGGTTGGTCAGGATGCCCAACCTTGAGGGGGGGTAATGTCAGGACTCGAACTTTCCTTTTCTTTTATTTTCCTTTTACCAGTTCTTTTCTCTTAACCGCTCCTTTTCATTATATTTAATTGTC
>NBAY01000097.1:0-119936 GCA_002794775.1 Porodaedalea pini | reverse complement strand
ATGTCTTCAACAAGGAGGCCAGTCGATGACCTTTTTGGACTTGTGCTTCATCTGGGACTTGTCCTGAGTAGTTGCAGGTGTGGCCAACTATCACTGCTTCAGGTGTGGCGAGTACCAACTTTTTCCCAGACAGAGTCACTCCAACTACTTTGAATCTTTGGAGGACTCAATTGATGTCGTTTAGGTGTTCCCATATGAATCGGCGGATTCCTGAATTTTCTGGGATGGTCTCGTATGATCCGTCCTGTAATTCGTATCGTGTGGCCAGCCCTTTTATGGGTACATCATCAATGTATGGGAACGCAACGTCTGGGATTTCGTCCTTCAGGATGAATGTGACATCAGCGTGCATGATTTGTGGGAGTTCGTATACCCCCATGGGAATTGATGTGAGTCGAAATGCTCCTAGTGGTGTCTGGAATATCGTTATGTCCCTACTTCGTATGGCGAGTTTCCTTTGGTCAAATGCTATGAATAAGTCCAAGGTTGTATAGCAGGATCAGCCCCAAAAGACTCAGCGATGTGTTCTGTTGGATACGGTACCAATGGATCTCGTATTGTGACTGTGTTTAGTGGTTGAAGATCGTGGACTATTCTCAGTGACTTTCTGTCCTTCTTTACTACACAGAACCACCTGGATCAGTATGATGAGTTTGATGGTTCGTATACCCTGGACATGATTTTGTCTTTGATGATTGCAATGACCTTAGAATATCCCCGGTGGGATGGAATATTCTTCAGTACCCATGGAATATGCTCAATCGTTGGGATAAGAACGGAGCGAAGTAGTCATAGTCGAGTGTGCCCTTTTCTGTTTCATCCCATGCGAACACCATTTCCTGTGTCTGAATAACCCACCATGCAAGATCCTTTTCTTCAGGGAGTAGGAATCTGGCTGGATCTATGTCCATTTTGTCATGTATGTTCCTGGGTGAGTTGTTTCCCAGGTGAGAATGGTGGAGGATGGGTCGATAATTCTGGAAGGTCCTTTAGGGATCAGGGTACTGTGTCCTGGTGATTCAGTATTCTTTGGGGAGTGTGGTTGGTACCGGCTTTATACGATCGGTGACCTTCTTGTATTTGAGAATGGTTGAGTCATTCGGTGAGTTTGACTTGTTTGAGGAATTAGAGATTTGTTGTCATATGGGTGATTGATAGAGAATAGTCCTGTTGCTTCGTTTGTTTGGGTTTTGTTGTTTTCCTTATTTTGTTTCAGTTTTACGCCTCCTTTTTCCGTGACGGTGATCTCAATAGACTGTCTGTCAAAAGAAATATGTACTGCATTTGGCTCCGGGGTATTTGTGGTATAGCATGGTTGCACCTCTGGTTCATCTTGTCGGTATGGTACCAATTCATTGACTATTAAAAATCCTTGTCCTCTTTGGCTGGTTGCTTTCATTGTGTTTGTTCTCAGGTTGGAACTGATATATCTTCTCCATTACCAGGTGGATTAGTTCTAGTACCTGGTTGTCAATGTCTATATCCACAAGTCGAGCCTTGCAATGTGCGAGAAACAGTCAGCCAGTAGGATGTCGAACGGTGCTGGGTGTACAACTTGTGCTTGTACGAGTACTGAGAATCCTCCAAGTCCTATCCTGAGTCATGGTATTAGTCTGAGTGATTGGGTCCTAGACGCATCTGCTGTTTCTATAGTGATTTGTTCGTTATTTAGAGTCGGCGATCCTAGGTGTTTCCATATATCCTGAGAAAGCCCTATAAATGAAGCTCCAGTGTCAAGCAGTCCTTTGACCTCGATCTTTCCGTCCAACCATACATCAATGGTTCAGATTGGAATGCTTGCTGGTGCAATTGGTTCATTTTCCTGTGATTCAACTGGTGAGCCTGGTCTGGGTCCTGCCGAATACATTGCCGTGCCTTCTTCGTCATGGCTTATTGGACTCTGCTTCACCGTCATCATGTCCTTGCATTTTCGTCTGACCTCTGGCAAGGTTGCCAATAGTTCTTGACCTGATATGGATATTGTGGAATCCAAGAATCGGCGAAACACTGCATTGACCATTGTGGGGTCATTAGCTGGTGTGTTGTATTTGAACTGTGGCTTCTGTACATCTACTGCCATGTTGGGATGTCCAGGCTTCAGTTCCATCATTTCCTGTGGTGGTGCTACATGTACTTGCATAGGCTCACTCGGTGGAATTGAGTTGGGTACTGATTCTTCAATTGTTCTGGGCTCAGGCGATTCTTTCTCCTTTCTTTATCTGTTTCAGTTTCTGGTACGCCAAGTCCATAGCTGGTTTGTGTCCTTCTTGTTCTTTGTTGGTTTTGTCATGCGTTTAGGTGAAGGAGAGTTGACTTTTCCTATATTTGCCAGTCTCACCGATCATCTCTGCTGGTCATGAGAATTGCCCGTATCGTCGAACTGAACCTTCCTTCCTTCCCCTACATATTTGTCCTGGATTTCTTCGATATGGGCTTCCTCCTTACATGGCTGGGTCGCGTATACATACTTGGTCCTGATATGGCGGGATAGTACATCGAACAAGTTCGCCATTTGGTGTGGTGGTGGATCTTGTAGTGTTGTCATGTCGACAGGAATTGTCATACCCGGAGGGACTTCGTTCGGGTGGTCTCGTAGTACAAGTTCATTCGATCCAGTAGAGAAGCCTTGAGGTCCCGCAGCAGTTGTGTTCCTCCTGGCATCACAATGAATCCTTGTGCATCCAAGGCCAATAGTCGCCGGTTCAGCAATGTGTCCCTGATTGTACAGTCCCTGAATAGGTGTGTGTGCTGTGGCACATTGCACATGTTCGGGTCCTGTATTCCTTACCTGCATATTTCTGACTGGAGGTGGGCCTCTCTGGTGCCCTGTATTCTTTGCGTGGCCATCCATAATTGTCGGGTGCTGGTACTCCCGGGTTCATTAGGGCATACGCCATCTCGAGCATACCGATCCTTGTAGTCTTGCCTTCATAATCCTCCTTCCTTTCACCCCGGAGATCCCGTATCTCAGCTTGTAAGTCTGATACCATGCATGTGAGCAGGCTCAGTTCTGAGTCCTCTCGTTTGATGGGGTCGCGTATGGTCCAGATGCTGCGGACGTGTTGCTGAGTAAAATATGGAGGTGCCGTGGGTATCCCGAATGTTCCATACTGCAGTACTTGCATATCCTTGCTGCGCACCAGGACCAGTTACTAGAACTCCTCCTGCTATAAAGTTGGTCGAGTTCATTGTATAGTACCGGTATATCCCAAGGAACACCAGCTGGGTGTCAAAAGTCAACCAACTGAAGCTGTTGTTCGAGATGCTGATTGGTGAGCCAGTTTAGGCCTTCTCGATAGAACCACTTTTGATCTAGATCCAAAATGACTCTTTCTTGAACCAGATATGACGTAATACGCATAAAGCTTTGATGGTATTCTCCCAGGGCAGCTGTGCCCATCAAAAACCTTGTTGGAATTCTCGGCAATGAAATTGATTAGATCTCCGTAAGTGTATCTTATTTGTTGCTGGCTGGATAGAAGCCCAAGGCGGCTGTTTTGAATGACATGAAATTGTTCTGTCGTGCCTGTGGGAGAGTCAACCATAGTAACTCCTCGTGTACCAGTGCATAGTAATGTGCCCAATTGATTTTCTGTAGATCGGTGATTCCTGCATTTGATCCTAAGATGTTAACCTCTTCAAAGAATTGCGGATCCCCTCTGGTTCTACATCGGCGTTCATTGCTGGTGCTTGTTTGTCGTGTCAGTTCGGCATTGTCGCTCCTGGAACTGGAGGATTTGGTCCAGTGATCGGGAGATTTCTGGACTTAGTGAGGTCTGGAAGAGGATTGGCTATGTTTGGGTATGGGTTGCGTCGGTGGTGCCATTGGTGGGGCTTGTGAAGGTCCTTGGCTCAATCCTTGTGCAGGTAGAATTGGCCATGACTGCTCTGACTATTGGTGGCGCCACAATATGGAGAGTCGGCAGAGCTGGTGTGGGTACATGTGAAGGTGGAGTTGGTGTCCTTCTCGGCTGTTCTGGAGTCGAAGGGCAAGTTTCTGGGTATGGGTCCACGATCCTTGATATTGCAACAGGTATTGATCCTTCTGGAGTTGGTGGGTGGTGGCGGGACCAGTTTCCTCCATGTCTCAGACCAATTCTGTGGTGATTCTGGGGTTGATTGTTCTTCTTGGTCGGGGTAGGATTCTCAGGTTCGGAGTTTTGTTCTGTTGGTACTTCTATTGGTCCTCCTGTTTGAATCAGAGGTTTGTCATCCATCTTCTGATGGCTTGTCTGCCCCAATTAAGTGGTGACCCTGGTCTTGTGGGTGACAACGATCTGAGTGATGGTTTCAATGATGTTGCTTGATTCTCGTGGTCCTGGCGATACCAGTCTCCTGACCACTTCTTCGATCTGGAGCGACTTCGTTCCTTGTTGGACTCCTGTATCCTTCGAGGCCTGGATTCTTTTCCTCACTTTCGGGTGTTCCCCTGGGTCTTTGTATCTGCTGACTGAGTGGTGTACTGGCGATGCTGAAATGCAACCTGTTGCCGGTTACGAAGCTTCCTGGGATACAAGTGATATCGGTGTTTCGATGAGATCAGGTAGGATCCTTCTAGGTTCGACTGGTCATCCTCATTCTTGTGTGAGTTTGGTTCAGTTACTGAGGGTGGCTGTTGTTGCTCGGTGTCCTGAAAGTGTGTTTTCTGGGTTGGTGGTTCCAGATCAGCAAAAAGGTGACAAGGATACTTCTCTGGGAGCGTTGTAAGATCTGAGGGGTGGCTGTGGTTGGTGGACATCCTCTTGGTCTTCCTCAGCCTCGTCCTCTGGGTGGTGGTGGTGGGTTGCTTGGTTCTTCCTGAACCTTTGCTTGCATGCACGTAGAGTGCCGAGGAGCTTCAGACGTCGACCTGATACTTAGGCAAGGCACCTTGTCCCCCTCATGGTGGGCTCCAATGTGTAGGGGTGCAGACTCTTCTAATCTGAAGGGCGATTTGGGCTACGGCTCGTGATCGACCCAAGGGGGACCTGTGGTGACTCAGAATACCGAGAGGGACAATCTAAGTAGAGCAAGGTTTGAGATATGAAGACTCGGCGATACAGATACGTGTGGGATTCTGGTTGGACCAAGACTCAGGTGGGTAGAATCAGCACTTGTGACAGTGGCCAAGGGCATTCAGTGATTGGGTGATGGAGTTCTGAGAGTCGGTGACAGAGTTGATGTATACTGTCTTCAGAGTGAGAGTCGGGCAAGTAGTGCATAGTAATGCATGTAGTAGATTGCGGTCTAGAGGTGGAGAGGGGACTGTCTGTCTCTGTACTGTCTCCTTCTTTCTATCTCTATCTACAAACTACTGCAAATTTATACTAAACTGAAGCAGAGAAAGTGGTGCAAGACTTGGCCGAGTCTGTGTGAATGGATGTGAAGGTGAGTCGGCGATCGGCCTGCTCACATCATGCAGCCAATCGTTGTGGAGTGATGTTGTAGTGCCCAACCTGCTCTCTCGTCTCTCACCACTGCACCACTATATCCCATGTCCTTGTCTGACTTGCCTAAATCCTTCCACCTGTGCCCACAAGAGTCAGTCGTCCATGTGCTGATCGAGTTCGTATGACATCTGTCCATCCGATTGTGTCCATACCAAGGATTATAATAAAGGGTCGGCTGCCAATTGCAAATGTATCACTAGTAATGTTTGGTGGCTGGTAAAGGGAGTCAAAGGAGTAGTGTAAGTGAGGGGGGGAAAGACTCGGCCAGCACATAGGTGATGGTTAATCGCTACAGGGGGGACATGGTCTCACCTAGATCGTCATAGAGGTAAGAGAAAAAGCAGAACAAGTGTTCATATGATTCCTGCTTCCCTCTTAAGCTCAGGACCTGTGAGACCATATTATCTAAGAACTATATAGTTTATGTAATGGAACAAATGAAGGTCGCATCTGAAGGAGTGAGTGTGGGAAGGATTGTGGTTGACATAAGCATGAGAACTTATTACATAGCATAGATCAGCATTGAAAGGAAAGTGATTAAGATGAATGCGCAATATTAAAGGAAAAGGGAGATGGATTAAAATCAAAATAAGTGGAAAGTTTGAGTCCTAACACATATCTATTCTAGCTTTATCTGAGTTCTACAGGCAATATACAGGTGGGTGTAAGTGATAGCTAAGTCATGTGCAAGCTTTATGCAGCAACTCCCAGCCAAACTGGTGCATATGACTTAGCCTTCACTTACACCCACCTGTATTATCTTAGTCTGTCTGGAAGAAACTTGAATTTTATTGTGAAATTCTAATTACACTAAAGCCCCACTAAATACAATATTGGTTGTCACATTATGTCAGTTGCCCATGTGTAAGAACAGGTGTAGTAAGTGTTAGGCAGGAGTCCAGGAGATGACTTGGACTGGGCAGGCCTCAGCTGACTGTCATCTGGGACGTGCTGTACTCGAGCGGGGACTCGGGGCACGCTATACTCAGGCTAGGTCATCGCGGAGGTAAGAGGATTAATACAAGACTAAACTAATACAAGGGGGATGAGTCTCACCTAGGTCGTTGCGGAGGTAAGAGGAAAAGCAGAACAAGGAGTTCCTGCAATTCCTGAGACCTTATATAGCAACGACCGTGAGACTATATTACCTAATGTTACCTAAGCAAACAGAATGGAATGAATGAAGGTCATGTGAAAAGAGTGTGGGAAATGATTGAAAAAGATGATTAATTATAATGAAAAGGAGTGATTAAAAGAAAAGAAATGATAAAAAGGAGAATAAAAGAAGGGAAAAGTTCAAATCCTGACATTACCCCCCCCTCAAGGTTGGGCGTCCTGACCAACCAAGATCGCGGTCGTCTGGCTCAGTGTCAACGAAGAGTGGATGGAGTCGTTGGTGAGGAATGTCGAGTTTTTGAGGAGCGCCGGGGTGTTTCTGATAGAACTCAGCAATCACCTCCTTTGCGTTCTCACCAAAGTCCGTCTCAGGCTGCCAAGTTGGTTCATTGTATCCGGCCCACTTGATGAGGTACTGCAGTTTTCCTCAATGTAGACGTGAGTCGATGACCTCCTCAACCTCATATTCTTCCTCATTGTTGACAATTTCTGGTGGTGGAGGTGGCTGCTGCTTTTGACCTTTGAAAGACGGTTCAATAGCGGGCTTCAGTAGGGCTTCATTGAAGACAGGGTGGACCTTTTTCCATTGTCTTGGGAGTTTGAGCTTGTACACACTTGCTCCCACCTTGTCGACAATGTCGAAGGGACCGTACCACTTGTCTGCAAACTTCTTCATTGGCAAGTCCATGCTAATGTTTCACCCATTGAGGAAGACCTTGTCTCCTGCCTTGTACTCTACTGACATTCCCACCATTCGGTCGTGGTAGCGCTTCATGTCCTCAGCTGCCTTGACCAGGTTGTCCTTCGCAACGTGATGAGTCTCCTTGATGTGTTTTGCAAATTCTTCTGCTGACATGTTGGTGGATGAAGTTTGTGTCATGTCAAAGCTCAGAGGATGACGTCCTGTATTCGCGTAGAAGGGAGATATCTTCATTGCTGAGTGTTTGCGGTTGTTGTATGCAAACTCTGCGAGGGGGAGCCAGTCCTTCCAGTCCAATTGCCGATGGTTAACGAAGAGCCTAAGGTACTGTTTGAGCTCTTGGTTAACGCGTTCCGTCTGACCGTCCATTTGCGGGTGATACGCCGTCGATGGGTTGCCTTTGATGTGCAGGAGTTTGTATAGCTCCTTCATCATCGACGCATCGAACTGCATGCCACAGTCATGGATAATTTTCTTGGGTAGGCCGTGGAGGCGGAAGACGTGGTCACGGTACAACTGAGCCATGCCTTCTGCTGACAGCTTCGTCATCGTCAGAATTGTGTGCATCTGCTTCGAGAATCTATCTACGAAGACGCAGATTGTGTTGTGTCCCTTCGAGTCTGGGAGCTCTCTGATGAGATCGACCATAACAATTTCCCAAGGGCCTTCAGGGACAGCATTCGGGTGGAGTGGTCTTGACCTTGACGCCCTCAGAGCCTTTGTTCGCTGACAGCGATCACACCCTCAGACATATGCTCGGATGTCGGAGAACATTGACGCCCACCAGAAGTCTTGACGAACGAGTTCCACCGTTTTCGACGCTCCTGGATGCCCAGCCAGTATCGAGTCGTGACACTCCCGCAATACGGCTTCCTTGATCATCGACAGAACATATACCTTGCCTTTCATCCACCACAATCCGTCAACCTTCGTCATGCGTGTCGGCCTCTCCGACTCGCCTTGTGCCCTCTGCGCTTCACCCACTTGTTCCACCACCTCGTCACGCGACGTACGCACTACCCCATGGTTCAGCCACTTCTCTTTGATGAATACGACACCATCATTGTCATCCTTGCCTTTGTCATAGCCAGCCTTGCATGACAGTAGGTCTGCCTTGCCCATCGTCTTCCCCAACTTGTGCTCGAGGTGGAAGTCAAATTCCTCGAGTTCTGTCCGCCAGCGAGCTTGACGATAACTCAGCTTTTGTGCTGACCTGAAGTAGGTGAGGTTGGCATGATTGGACCAGATCTCGATAGGGTGACGGGCACCGAGGAGGTATTGTCTCCACTCCTTGAGTGCCGATACGATGAAAGGTAACGGTACGGTCTACTGGCAGACTCGGACCTGGTTGAGTTCGGCCACTGGGGGTTCACTCTAATGTGTCTGATGGAGGGGATAGTGTCAGGAAGTGTAGGGAAGTGTAGGGGAATACTCGGGGCTAGGTATCGACTCAAGGACGCGAGTACAAAGGACGACCGGCAAAACGTGCCTAAATGTGGTCGGAGAACAAAGAGCGACTACGATCTTGACAACCCGGGCTCGGAAACTTGCCAGTGAAGACAGTAATCGAAACGATTCGTCGAGACGATTCTGAATCTGAAAAGATCTCGAGATGCGGTGCAGAATTGACGGAGATATGGCAGTTGCACTGGTTGCGGCTGGCGGAACGCACGGAACTCCCGGAACCAAAAGCTATTTTCGTAGCTCTACGACGCGGGCTCGGAATCGTGCAAGAAAAGACAGTGTTCGAAAGCGATTTTCGACGAGATTAAGAATCTGAAGAGAGCTCGGGAAACGGATAAGAACTGAGGGCGATATAGCGAAAGCAAGATTTGGCCGAAAACGGGACTCGAGACGGAACGGACAGAACGGACAGAACGACACTGAATGGCGACGGAGACGAGAAATAAAGACTGGGACTGACTCAGGGGAACTAAACTTGTATTTTTGAGACATTTACATGAGTGTTTAAATAACCAACAGAGGGTTGAGCCTCTGAGCAGCGTTGTTAGGCGGGAGTCCGGGAGACGACTCGGACTGGGCAGGCCTCGGCTGACTGTTGTCTGGGACGTGCTATACTCGAGCGTAGACTCGGGACACGCTTACTCAGGCTAGGTCGTCGCGGAGGTAAGAGGAAAAATACAAGTCTAAACTAATACAAGGGGGACAAGTCTCACCTAGGTCGTCGCGGAGGTAAGAGGAAAAGCAGAACAAGGAGTTCATGCGATTCCTGAGACCTTATATAGCGACGACCGTGAGACTATATTAGCTAACATTACATAACGAGTGGGAATGGAACGAATGAAGGTAGTGTGGGAATGATTGTGTAAGATGGGTAAATATAATGAAAAGGATGAATATAATAAAGGAAATGGTAAAAGGGAAAATAAAGGAAAAGGTGAAAGTTCAGGTTCTAACATTACCCCCCTTCAAGGTTGGGCGTCCAGACCAACCATGATCGCGGTCGTCAGGTTCGGTGTCGACGAAGAGCGGACGGAGTCGTTGACGAGGGATGTCGAGTTTCCGAGGTGCACCGGGATGTTTGAGGTAGAACTCAGCGATCGCCTCCTTCGCGTTCTTGCCGAAGTCTGTCTCAGGCTGCCAAGTAGGTTCATTGTAGCCGACCCACTTGACAAGGTACTGTAGTTTCCCTCGGTGTAGACGTGAGTCTAAGACTTCCTCGAGTTCGTATTCCTCCTCGTTGTCGACGATGTCTGGTGGCGGCGGCGGCGGTTGCTTCTGGCTTTCAAAGGACGGTTCGACGGCGGGTTTCAACAGGGCTTCGTTGAAGACAGGGTGGACCTTTTTCCATCGCTTCGGGAGTTTGAGCTTGTACACGCTCGCTCCTACCTTGTCGACGATGTCAAAGGGGCCGTACCATCTGTCTGCGAGTTTCTTTGTCGGCGAGTCCGTACTGATGTTTCGCCCGTCAAGGAAGACTTTGTCTCCAGCCTTGTACTCCACCGAAGCTCCTGCTGTCCGGTCATGGTAGCGCTTCATGTCCTCTGCTGCCTTGACTAGATTGTCCTTAGCAACGCGATGAGTCTCCTTGATGTGCTTGGCGAATTCTTCTGCCGACATGTTGGCAGAGGAAGTTCGTATGGTGTCGAAGCTCATAGGGTGACGTCCGGTGTTTGCGTAGAAGGGTGACATCCTTGTCGCTGAATGTTCGCGGTTGTTGTAGGCGAACTCTGCGAGGGGGAGCCAGTCCTTCCAGTCCGATTGCCGATGATCGACGAAGAGCCGGAGGTACTGTTCGAGCTCTTGATTGACGCGTTCCGTCTGACCGTCCATTTGTGGGTGGTATGCCATTGACGGGTTGCCTTCAATGTGTAGGAGTTTGTATAGCTCCTTCATCATCGACGCATCGAACTGTGTGCCTCGGTCGTGGATGATCTTCTTCGGTAGGCCATGGAGGCGGAAGACGTGGTCTCGGTATAACTGAGCCATGCCTTCCGCTGACAGTTTCGTCGTCGTCGGGATGGCATGCATCTGTTTCGAGAATCTGTCCACAAAGATGCAGATTGCATTGTGTCCCTTAGAGTCCGGGAGTTCTCCGATTAGGTCGACCGTGACGATCTCCCAGGGACCTTCAGGGATCGCGTTTGGATGAAGCGGTCTCGACCTCGACGTTCTTAAGGCTTTCGTCCGTTGGCAACGGTTGCATCCTCGGACGTACGTTCGGACATCGGAGAACATTGACGCCCACCAGAAGTCTCGACGTACCAGTTCGACCGTCTTCAACGATCCAGGATGTCCTGCCAGGGTCGAGTCGTGGTACTCCCGCAATACTGCTTCCTTCATCGTCGACGGCACGTACACCTTGCCTTTCATCCGCCACAACCCGTCGACCTTCACCATATTCGTCGGCCTCTCCGACTCGTCTTGCGCTCTCTGCGCCTCACCCACTTGTTCCAACATTTCATCACGCGCTGTCCTTACCACCCCACGGTTCAGCCATTTCTCCTTGATGAACACGACGCCGTCATTGTCATCCTTGCCCTGATCATAGCCCACCTTGCGTGACAGCAAGTCGGCCTTGCCCATTGTCTTCCCCGACTTGTGTTCGAGGTGGAAGTCGAATTCCTCGAGTTCGGTTCGCCAGCGAGCTTGACGATAGCTCAGCTTCTGCGCTGACCTGAAGTAGGTGAGGTTGGCGTGGTCGGACCAGATCTCAATTTTGTGGTGAGCGCCAAGGAGGTATTGCCGCCACTCCTTGAGCGCTGAAACGATCGCGAGCATCTCCTTGTCGTAGATCTCGTAGTTTCGTTCCGCCGGTTCAAGTGCCTCTGACCTGTAGGCGATCACCCTCCACTTCCCTTCCTGCTTCTGCAACAACACACCACCGAGCGCAAAGTTCGACAAGTCCGCTTCTACGCGGAAAGGGCCCTCGTCATTGGCGATGGCTAGGACTGGAGGTGAGCAGAGACGTCGTCTCAGCTCCTCGAACGCTTCCTGCTGTTCGGTCTCCCATACCCAGTCCTTCTTGCCTGTTAACGACGTCAACGGTCGGACCACCTTGCTGTAGTCCTTAATAAACCGTCTCAGCCAGTTTCCCATGCCGAGGAACTGTTGCAGCTCCTTGAGGTTCCGTGGGACTGGCCAGTTCGCAATCGCCTCCGTCTTTGCCGGGTCAGCCCTGATCTCTCCATTGCCGATGATGTGGCCGAGGTATTTGACGACCTTGGCGTCAAACTCGCACTTCTCCGGCTTCAGGTACAGGCCATTCTCTCAGAGGATCTGGAGTACGCGCCTCGACGTGTCGATATGCTCCTCAATGGTTTCCGAGAGGATCAGGATGTCGTCGAGGTATACGATGATCAAGTTCGCGTAGATTAGGTCCTTAAAGATGTGGTTGACAAAGGCCTGGAACGTGGCCAGCGCGTTGCAAAGGCCAAAAAACATGACCGTCGGTTCGAAGAGGCCCATGTTCATGCGAAACACTGCTTTCCATTCGTCACCCTCGCGGATCCGGATATTGTAGTACCCCCAGCGAAGGTCAAGCTTAGTGATGTATTTCGCTTTCTTGACCTTGTCGACGAGTTCGTCAATGAGAGGGAGGGGATACTTGTTCTTGATCGTACCGTCATTGAGCTTACGATAATCCTGGATGGGGCGTAGCGATTTGTCGGCCTTCTTAATGAAGAAGAAGGGCGATGCCATGGGCGATATCGATCGTCGAATGCGACCCGACTTCAGGTTTTCATCAAGGAAGTCCTTGAGTGACTGCTGCTCAGTCGGCGTGAGCGGGTAGATCTTACAGTCGCTCGGTTTGAAGTCGGGCTTCAAGTCGATGACATGGTCCCAAGGTCGGTGTTCCGGCAGCTTCTCGAAACCTTTTTCGCTGAAAACGTCGGCGTAGTCGTTGAGGTATGCGGGCCAGGACGTCTTGTCCATTCGCATCTCACTCACCCTCCTCATCTGCTCCACCACCTTCTTCACCTCGCCTAGGTCCTCCACCATCTCCCTCTCGATCGCACATTCTTCTGGACAGCGGGTGAATTCGATCGAGCCCGTTTTCCAGTCGACCTCCGGATTGTGACGTCGAAGCCAGTTGTACCCCAGGAAGATGTTCGATGACGCTAGGGACGTTACCGCGAGGACGATCTTCTCCCGATGACGGTCGATCATGAGTTCGACGTCCACGTACTCCTCGATCAATCCGGCCTCATTGTGCGTGCCATCGGCGTTCAGCACCGCGAGGGGTCGAATGTAGCGTTTCGTTTCCAACCCGTACCTCTCGACGAACCTGACGTCGATGCAGGATCCCGTGCATCCCGAATCCACAAGGGCATGCGCATCTACCTCTCTCGCCTCACCAGCTATTTCATGTTCGACGGTCAGGAGAAGGTCCAGCTGGCGTCTGCCAGTTCCTCTCATGAACAGTTGTTCGTACCCTTCATTCTTGTTCACACCGGTGGAGACTTCGTAATCGGGAAAACCATCGACGTTGTTCGCATCTACGTATTGTACAAACGGTTGGTTATATTTTAGCGGATCCGGATTCGAAGTCTCTTGTTCTTCTCGGTCAGTCGCCCCGATGGCTACACCTGACCATTCGCAAAACCCTGCGAGTCGACGACCTCTTCGTTATCGCCTTCTTCCTCCACATAGTCCTCCACCGTCGACCTCCGAGTGTCTACGACTTCCTCAAAGGCCGACTCCTTCATTGCTCCGAGCTCGTCGGCAAGGACACGACGTTCGCCTGGCGCCATCAGTTCCAGCATGCGCTGGATGATCGGTTTCACCTGTGGGCACTTGTCTTTAAAGTGGCCCAGCCCACCGCAGATCCAGCATGCACGTCGTCGTTGTGCCTCGTTCATCGAGACGTCCATCGGTTGACCAGCGCCTCCAAAGGTGACGCCGGTCGCATCGCATCTGTTGACGTGAGGGGCCGCTACCTGACGGCGAGCTGGGGGTGCTTGTTGTGGTAGGCGAGGAGGGGGAAGAAAGGCGCGTCCTCGTTGGATAGCGCGAATCTGCTGTTCGCCGCGGTCTATTTCAATCGCCTTGTTCTTCCAATCCTCGTATTTCGTTGGGACTGGCGTCGACCTTAGCACTCCACGGACCACCTCGATGTTCATCGCCCGCTTGAGGCGATCGCAGATGACGCTGTCGTCTTTCAACTCGGCGCGCTTAATTATCACGTCGAACTTCTGGAAGAACTCATCCGCGGTTAGGTCCTTCTGAACCTTATCTCGGAAATCCTTCAGCGCTTTCTCCTTGCGATTCGGGTCGTCGAACGAGGCGTTGAGTCGTTCCTGGAATCTTTCCCAGCTGTCGGTGAAGGTGACGATCCCCGACGTTGTCGACTCCTCGACGTAGTTCTGCGCCCACGTTGCCGCATTACCACCCTTCAGGTAGGAGAGAGCTACATAAATCTTACTCTCCGACGTAGGGTATCGACTTGGATTTGTGGATACAAAAAGGAGGACTTCACGTCTGAAATCGAGGTAATCGTCGCCACCAGTGAATTCTCGTGGCCGGGCGACATCTATGTTGGGGGTCGGGGGGTTAGCGGCCGCGACCGGTGCTGGGGCGTTGTTCGCCTGATGGGCGAAGGCATTCGCAACAATGGCCGCGATCTGCGCCATTTGCTGTTGGTTGAAACCTTCTGCTGACATCGCGGGTTTGGGTGCGGGTGTCGAAGGTTCTGGAGGAGTCGGCGGTGAGGGGTCTCTGTTGGTCTCGCGGTAAGGACCTGGGGTCGGTGGTAGGTTGACCGTAGACGTTGACGGTGCAGGTGACGACGGAGTGGCTGGGGGCCACCTTGCTCTCCTCCCTCGTTCGTCTGATGAATACCAGCTGCGCCGGATTTCACTCCACCAGATGTCGTGAGTGACGCCGCTATTATTGGTCGCGACGTAGCCTGGTCGGTCTGGATCCCAATGGGCTGAAGCAGGAAGGGCCCGTTGCTGTTCGTCGGTGAGATCTATCTTGACGTTGGCGGAGGGACAGGGATCGGTTGCGCGTTCGATCCGGGGTTACGCCAACGTTGAGCGGGTTCGTCAGCGAAGTTGATGACGAGGCGGTAGGATCCGAGTGAGATTACAAACAAGATTGTCGTCGAAGTTTGGACTCGTCTTGTTACCCACGTCCACGTTAGGTGCGTGCTCCACCAGAGGCTAATTCGTAGAGCCAGGGTCGGGAAATGTCGGTTGATATATTTACGTAATACACGAGCGTCCGAAAACGTCTGGGCAGGGTTGAGGGTTGTCGTTTAGGGGGTTTACACGTCAAGTCCGTCGAGGGGAACGCTCCTCTAGACCGAGTGAAGGCAAGTCGACAGCGACGACTTACGCTGGGGATGAGCCTGGGTGAGGTTCTGCTTTTATGTTAGGCGGGAGTCCGGGAGACGACTCGGACTGGGCAGGCCTCGGCTGACTGTTGTCTGGGACGTGCTATACTCGAGCGTAGACTCGGGACACGCTTACTCAGGCTAGGTCGTCGCGGAGGTAAGAGGATTAATACAAGTCTAAACTAATACAAGGGGGACGAGTCTCACCTAGGTCGTCGCGGAGGTAAGAGGAAAAGCAGAACAAGGAGTTCATGCGATTCCTGAGACCTTATATAGCGACGACCGTGAGACTATATTAGCTAACATTACATAACGAGTGGGAATGGAACGAATGAAGGTAGTGTGGGAATGATTGTGTAAGATGGGTAAATATAATGAAAAGGACGAATATAATAAAGGAAATGGTAAAAGGGAAAATAAAGGAAAAGGTGAAAGTTCAGGTTCTAACAAGCGTACAAAGGACACAAAGACAGACCGGAGGCTCTAGCCAAACAACACCAAATAGCCGGAACTCGGAGCTGTAACTCAAGAACATGAGTAATTAAGCTTCGGGAGGCTCGGAACAATACCAGATGTGACCCAAAATGGACTTTGGTGGCTCACCGGTGCAGAACCAAGCTGTATGCGTCGAGTTAATACTGCCAAACACTGAAACTGTCCTGAAATGCGTCGGGGATACTTGTAAGACTGTCCTGAGTTGAGTCGAACCTAATAGAGCCGATTCCGAGGCCAGCGGCATCGGGATCTCCACAACGATCGCGAGCATCTCCTTGTCGTAGATCTCGTAGTTTCGTTCTGCCGGTAGGAGCGCCTCTGACCTGTAGGTGACTACCCTCCACTTGCCTTCCTGCTTCTGCAACAACACACCTCCAAGCATGAAGTTTGATGAGTCTGCTTCGACGCGGAAAGGGCCCTCATCGTTCACAATGGCTAGGACTGGAGGTGAGCAGAGACGTCGTCTCAGCTCCTCGAACGCTTCCTGCTGTTCAGTCTCCCATACCCAGTCCTTCTTGCCTGTCAGCGATGTCAACAGATGGACTACCTTGCTGTAATCCTTGATGAACTGTCGTAGCCAGTTACCTATGCCAAGGAATTGTTGCAGCTGTTTGATGTTTCGTGGGACGGGCCAGTCTGCGATCGCTTCCATCTTCACCGGATCCGCTCTGATCTCACCATTGCCGACGATGTGGCTGAGGTACTTTACGACTTTGGTGTCAAACTCGCACTTTTCAGGCTTCAGGTACAGATCGTTTTCTCGCAGGATCTGAAGGACGCACCTTGACATTTTGATATGCTCCTTGAGAGTTTGCGAGAGAATCAGTATATCGTCGAGGTAGATGATGATCAAGTTATCATAGATCAGTCCCTTGAAGATGTGGTTGACAAAAGCCTGGAATGTCGCTGGTGCATTGCAAAGACTGAAGAACATGACTGTCAGTTCAAAGAGACCCATGTTCGTGCAGAAAGCTGCCTTCCATTCATCGCCTTCTTGGATCCGGACGTTGTAGTATCCCCAGCGAAGGTCAAGTTTGGTGATGAACTTTGCCTTCTTGACCTTGTTGACCAGTTCGTCGATGAGGGGGAGAGGATACTTGTTCTTGATCATGCCTTCATTGAGTTTACGGTAGTCCTGGATTGGGCGTAGCGATTTGTCGGCCTTCTTGATGAAAAAGAAGGGCGACACCATTGGTGAGATTGACTTTCGTATGCGGCCCGACTTCAAGTTCTCTTTGAGGAAGTCCTTTAGTGACTGTTGTTCCATCGGTGTCAACGGATAGATCTTGCAGTCGCTAGGCTTGAAGTCGGGTTTCAAGTCGATGATGTGATCCCAGGGTCTATGTTCCGGCAGTTTCTCAAAGCCTTTTTCGCTGAAGACATCAGCGAAGTCATTGAGGTATGTGGGCCAGGACGCCTTGTCCATTCGCACCTCTCTCACCCTCCTCATCTCTTCTGCAACCTCCTTCTCGATCACGCACTCCTCTGGACAGCGGGTGAATTCAATTGAACCCGTCTTCCAGTTGACTTCTGGATTGTGGCATCGAAGCCAGTTGTAACCAAGGAAGATGTTTGATGACGCTAGGGATGTTACCACAAGGATGATCCTTTCCTTGTGGTGTCCGATCATTAGTTCGACATTGATGTAGTTTTCGATCAACCCAGCCTCGTTGGGCGTGCTGTCTGCATTGAGTACCACGAGGGGTCGGATGTATCGCTTGGTTTCTAATCCATATCATTCGACGAACCTCACGTCAATGCACGATCCTGTACACCCTGAGTCCACGAGTGCATGCACATCCACCTCTCTCCTTTCACCCTCCTCGTTACATCTGATGTTCAGGAGGAGGTCCAGCTGGCGTCCGCCAGTTCCCCTCATGAACAGTTGCTCGTACTCGCTATTCTGGTTCACACCGGTGGGGACTTCGTAATCAGGAAAACCATCGACATCGTTTGCATCTACGTATTGTACAGATGGTTGGTTATATTTTAGTGAATCTCAATTCGAAGTTCCTTGTTCTTCTCGGTCAGTTGCCCTGATGGCTACGCCTGACCACTTGCAAAATCCTGCGAGTCAACGACCTCTTCGTCATCTCCCTCCTCTTCCACGTAGTCCTCCACTGTCAATCTTCGAGTGTCTACGACTTCCTCGAATGCCAATTCCTTCATTGCACCTAGCTTGTCGGCAAGGAGGCGACATTCGCCGGGCACCATCATCTGCAGCATACACTGCACGATTCCCTGTCCTTGTGGGCACTTGTCCTTGAAGTGACCCAGTTGGCCGCAGATCCAGCACACGCGTCGGCATTGCACCTCATTCATCGAGATGTCCATCAGTTGGCCAGCACCTCCGAAAGTAACGCCGGTTGCATCACGTTTATCAATGTGCGGGGCCGCGACCAAACAGCGAATCGGGGGCGTCTGTTGTTGTTGCGGGCGTGTCGGAGTCGGGAACGCGCAGCCTCGTTGGATGGCCCGGATCTGCTGTTCGCCTCAGTCAATCTCGATGGCCTTCTTCTTCCAGGTGTCATACGTTGTCAGGACTGGTGTCGACCTCAGCACCCCTCATACCACCTCGATGTTCATTGCTCGTTTCAGGCGGTCACAGATGATGCTGTCGTCCGTTGGACCCGCCCTTGTGATGACAACATCAAGATCCTGGAAGAACTCGTCGGCGGTGAGGTCCTTCTGGACCTTGGTTCGGAACTTCGCTAGCGCCTTCTCCTTTTGGTTCGGGTCATCAAATGAGGCATCCAGGCGTTCCTGGAATCTCATCCAACTGTCGGTGAAAGTTACGATGCCAGCTGTCGTTGACTCCTCCACGTAGTTCTGCGCCCACATTGCCGCATTGCCTCCCTTTAAGTAGGAGAGAGCAACATATATCTTACTCTCCGACGTGGGGTATCGGCTCGGGTTTGCGGAGACAAAAAGGAGGACCTCACGTTTGAAGTCTAGATAGTCATCACTGCCAGTGAATTCACGTGGCCGGGCGACGTCGATACTGGGGGGTTGGGGGATTGGCTGCAGCGACCGGTGCTGGGGTGTTGTTCGCCTGATGGGCGAAGGTGCCCGCGACGATCGCTGCGATTTGCTCCATCTGCTGCTGACTGAACCCTCCTGTAGACATTTCTGGTTCGGGCGTCAGCGTAGAGGGTTCAGGGGGAGTTGGGGGTGACAGGTCCCTATTGGTCTCATGGTAGGGTCCTGGAGTTGGTGGTAGGTTGACGGTAGATGTCGACGGTGTAGGTGACGACGGGACAGCTGGGGGCCACCTAGCTCTCCTTCCTTCTTCGTTTGTCGAATACCAGCTATGCCGGATCTCACTCCACCAGATGTCGTATGTAATGCCACTATTGTTGGTCGTGACGTAGCTTGGTCGGTCTGGATTCCAATGGGCTGATGCAGGGAGGGCCCGTTGCTGTTTGTCAGTGAGATCTATCTTGACAACGGCGGAGGAACAGGGATTGGTTGTGCGTTTGATCCGGGGTTACACCAACGTTGAACGGGTTCGTCGGCGAGGTTGATGATGAGGCAGAAAGACGCGGCAGAGATAACAATCGACAATGACATTGACGACTGAACACATAATGTCACCCACGTCCAGGTCAAGTAGCTCCTCCACCAAAGGGAGATGTGGAGAGCCAGGGTCGGGGAAAGTCGGTTGCGAAGTTTATGTAATACACGAATGTCCGAAAACATCCGGGCAGGGTTGAGGGTTTGTCGTTTAGGGGGTTTACACTTCAAGTCCATCGAGGGGAGCGCTCCTCTAGACTGAGTGAAGGCGAGTCGACAGTGACGACATATGCTAGGGATGAGCCTGGGTGGGGTTCTGCTTTTATGTTAGGTGGGAGTCCAGGAGATGACTCGGACTGGGCAGGCCTCGGCTGACTGTCATCTGGGACGTGCTGTACTCGAGCGGGGACTCGGGGCACGCTATACTCAGGCTAGGTCATCGCGGAGGTAAGAGGATTAATACAAGACTAAACTAATACAAGGGGGATGAGTCTCACCTAGGTCGTTGCGGAGGTAAGAGGAAAAGCAGAACAAGGAGTTCCTGCAATTCCTGAGACCTTATATAGCAATGACCGTGAGACTATATTACCTAATGTTACCTAAGCAAACAGAATGGAATGAATGAAGGTCATGTGAAAAGAGTGTGGGAAATGATTGAAAAAGATGATTAATTATAGTGAAAAGGAGTGATTAAAAGAAAAGAAATGATAAAAAGGAGAATAAAAGAAGGGAAAAGTTCAAATCCTGACAGTAAGCTTATTACTAATATATACAATCTTTTCTTTTGTTTCTGCACATTTCTGCTTAACTTGCAACTTCTACAGTTATAGACAGTCATATTGTAGATCTCTCTTCCTCAATGTTTTCTGGAATGATGCTCAGTGCTGTAGGATGAGGATCATGTAGGAATTCAATGCTTAAACAAAGATTTCCCTTGCTGACTTTTTCTCTGGAGGCTCTGACTTACTCACTCAGAGTACTGCTTTCAACCTTACATTGTACTTCACTGCAATCTTCAGTCTGGCTGCAAGTTATGCTCCTATGTTCTCAGCTTTATATATCACCTTATTTTTCCTTAGAACATCCATTGGAGTGAGTCCTAACATAATATAAAGTGTAGGTCTGCCAGAGTGTTCTTACCACAGCCAACATGACACCAACTGTACGGACATTGTGTCATGACTTGGAGTACTGAGTCTACACCACAATACCGAGTCTACACCATGACCATGCTGAGTCTGAGTCTGAGTGCCAAGTCTCATGATTGTGCCAAGTCTGAGCCCAAGTGCCGAGTCTGGTGAACATACTGAGTCTAAGCCTGAAGATCAAGTCTGAGCCCAAAACTTGGTGGCAGCATAGCCTTGGGACCTTCAGAGCAGGGCACATTATATTCTATTTATATCCTTTTTATATTCCCTTCACTCCCCAACCCATCTGAAGCTAATGCAAACTTGTCCAATGCTTATATGCACTCACACTGAGTCAAGTGATCCTTCAGCATGCAAATGCTGAGTTACATATTCCAAGAGTAATTCTCAATGGATTCCTTTCAGACTGATACTGTATAGTTCATATTATATAATCCTTTCTATTTGAACCCTTTCTAATGCCTTTGTTGCTTCAGTCTATCTGACAGCAACAAAAATTGTTTTGTCCCATCTGTCTTGTGGGCTCAAGTGTTGGCACTACCTAGGTGCCTTCCATAAAGGTGTTAGGTGGGAGTCCAGGAGATGACTTGGACTGGGCAGGCCTCGGCTGACTGTCATCTGGGACATGCTATACTCGAGCGGGGACTCAGGACACGCTGTACTCAGGCTAGGTCATCACGGAGGTAAGAGGATTAATACAATATACTCTACTACAGGAGGGGGATGTGGTCTCACCTAGGTCATCGCGGAGGTAAGAGGAAAAGCAGAACAGGTGTTCAGATGCGATTCCTCTCCCTTATATACAGCGATCACCTTGTGAGAACCGGTTGCCCAATTGTCTAGGATTACATAAAGGGAATGGAATGGAATGAATGAAGGTCATGTGAAGGGAGTGTGGGACATGATTGGAAAAATGATTAAATATAATGAAAAGGGGTAATTAAAAGAAAAGGGAAAGTTTGAGTCCTAACAAAAGGTCCTGTGCTGTCTTATATATGTAAACTATTTTTTCATCATCAAGAAAGCTCAAATTAGTTGATGTAATGTGGCAATTTATGCACCAATACTCATGGGGAAGATGGCATATTACTGCCCTTTTCAGAAGTATTGTCACACATCAAATTCATGTAGTTTTGACGCATCTTGCAGCATAACTGCCAAAATTCGAGTAAATGACAATTTACTGTGTCAATTCCTCACGATACATGTTCATTAAGCACTCAAAACAAAGTACTTGCTCATCCAAATCCGAATCTGTAAAAATATCCGAGGTTAGATGAATATTTTTGTCAAAATAAGTCAAGCAATGTCGACCAGCCCTGTTTCAACACCTCACCCTCACTATATGCAAAAATCATACCCCTTTCCTCTCATCCCGTAAATTTTTTTCTCCACCTGTAAATTAGGTTCACATGTATGGCAATCCCATGCATGAGTTTGGTGTCATTCTGTGCACTATTCGTGGTGTAATGGGGATGTTTCTGTTCTTTGGACACCTGCTCTCACCTGGGTTTGGACAGTCCATTTCATACAGCTCTGCCAATTTGACAGGTAAAAATACAAAACTTCTTGCACTACATAGACAATCCTATCTACTATAGCCTGGGTTATTTGGGGGCCCCTCCGCCTTGATTTGACACTGTAGTGGTAATTTATTTTTGACCTGCGTGCTGTAGCACCATGCACTGCCTGCACATCTGAAGTATAGAAGTTGGAAACAACGTGTTGCTTCATAAGTACTACTCCATCTCAAGAAGAGATGGCTGCAGATATCTCACTGGCATACCAGGTGAGCATATCCACCATGCAGGACCACTAGTAGATATACAAGTGTATGTTCATGCAAACAGACTTGAAGACGTCCTTTCAGATCCAGAACAGCAACAGCTGGCAGCCTCTTCTTAGTCAAGAGCAAGGCATAACCATTGTCGCCCACAGTCTAGACAGAAGAGCAGATGGCTTCGCTGAAGAGAGGTTGGTGTGCTACAATGGTCAGTGGTATATGCAGATTAGGGGTTGGCACATGAACACATTCACCACAAAAACACCCTTCTCTCCCACCACAATGACACGTGGCAAGGCCCTCTCAAACGATGCGTGATCCATTCTCTTCAAGCTGCACCAATCCAATGAGTTCACCATGGACCATCTTTCTGCATTGATGGAGGTCAATCGTTGAACAATCTATTGGATCATAAAAGACTGGGAGGCTACTGGGGGCGTCGAGAGAGATGGAAAGAGGACTGGCTGGCCAAGGCTGTTGGACTATCTGGATGTACAGGTGAGGTGTAGTGTGCCAGTGCTGATGGACGTTGCTCATCAGGATTCCATTTGCCACCAGTATCTCCTCAGTTCAGTCAATCAACACAGGGACCTATTCCTTGACAAGCTAAGGCAGAAGCTCAGCACATCTTCTGGTAAATACATTTCAGACTCTACGATTTGGAGGACATTGGAATGGGCTGGATTCACTATGAAAAGGGTATGGTCTTTTGTTTTCATCTAGTTGAGCCCAAATCCAACCTGGTTGAAGATTTCAAAGAAGGCACGCGAACGCAGCAAGACTGCACAAATACAATATCGTCTCAAAATCAGCGAGAAATACAAAGCTGAACAGCTCATGTTCATTGATGAAAGCGCTTGCGACCGTTGCACTTTCTTGAGAAAAAAGGCATGGGCTTTACATGGGCATCAAGCCAGTGTTAGAACCTGAACTTTCACCTTTTCCTTTATTTTCCCTTTTACCATTTCCTTTATTATATTCGTCCTTTTCATTATATTTACCCATCTTACACAATCATTCCCACACTACCTTCATTCGTTCCATTCCCACTCGTTATGTAATGTTAGCTAATATAGTCTCACGGTCGTCGCTATATAAGGTCTCAGGAATCGCATGAACTCCTTGTTCTGCTTTTCCTCTTACCTCCGCGACGACCTAGGTGAGACTCGTCCCCCTTGTATTAGTTTAGACTTGTATTAATCCTCTTACCTCCGCGACGACCTAGCCTGAGTAAGCGTGTCCCGAGTCTACGCTCGAGTATAGCACGTCCCAGACAACAGTCAGCCGAGGCCTGCCCAGTCCGAGTCGTCTCCCGGACTCCCGCCTAACATAAAAGCAGAACCTCACCCAGGCTCATCCCCAGCGTAAGTCGTCGCTGTCGACTTGCCTTCACTCGGTCTAGAGGAGCGTTCCCCTCGACGGACTTGACGTGTAAACCCCCTAAACGACAACCCTCAACCCTGCCCAGACGTTTTCGGACGCTCGTGTATTACGTAAATATATCAACCGACATTTCCCGACCCTGGCTCTACGAATTAGCCTCTGGTGGAGCACGCACCTAACGTGGACGTGGGTAACAAGACGAGTCCAAACTTCGACGACAATCTTGTTTGTAATCTCACTCGGATCCTACCGCCTCGTCATCAACTTCGCTGACGAACCCGCTCAACGTTGGCGTAACCCCGGATCGAACGCGCAACCGATCCCTGTCCCTCCGCCAACGTCAAGATAGATCTCACCGACGAACAGCAACGGGCCCTTCCTGCTTCAGCCCATTGGGATCCAGACCGACCAGGCTACGTCGCGACCAATAATAGCGGCGTCACTCACGACATCTGGTGGAGTGAAATCCGGCGCAGCTGGTATTCATCAGACGAACGAGGGAGGAGAGCAAGGTGGCCCCCAGCCACTCCGTCGTCACCTGCACCGTCAACGTCTACGGTCAACCTACCACCGACCCCAGGTCCTTACCGCGAGACCAACAGAGACCCCTCACCGCCGACTCCTCCAGAACCTTCGACACCCGCACCCAAACCCGCGATGTCAGCAGAAGGTTTCAACCAACAGCAAATGGCGCAGATCGCGGCCATTGTTGCGAATGCCTTCGCCCATCAGGCGAACAACGCCCCAGCACCGGTCGCGGCCGCTAACCCCCCGACCCCCAACATAGATGTCGCCCGGCCACGAGAATTCACTGGTGGCGACGATTACCTCGATTTCAGACGTGAAGTCCTCCTTTTTGTATCCACAAATCCAAGTCGATACCCTACGTCGGAGAGTAAGATTTATGTAGCTCTCTCCTACCTGAAGGGTGGTAATGCGGCAACGTGGGCGCAGAACTACGTCGAGGAGTCGACAACGTCGGGGATCGTCACCTTCACCGACAGCTGGGAAAGATTCCAGGAACGACTCAACGCCTCGTTCGACGACCCGAATCGCAAGGAGAAAGCGCTGAAGGATTTCCGAGATAAGGTTCAGAAGGACCTAACCGCGGATGAGTTCTTCCAGAAGTTCGACGTGATAATTAAGCGCGCCGAGTTGAAAGACGACAGCGTCATCTGCGATCGCCTCAAGCGGGCGATGAACATCGAGGTGGTCCGTGGAGTGCTAAGGTCGACGCCAGTCCCAACGAAATACGAGGATTGGAAGAACAAGGCGATTGAAATAGACCGCGGCGAACAGCAGATTCGCGCTATCCAACGAGGACGCGCCTTTCTTCCCCCTCCTCGCCTACCACAACAAGCACCCCCAGCTCGCCGTCAGGTAGCGGCCCCTCACGTCAACAGATGCGATGCGACCGGCGTCACCTTTGGAGGCGCTGGTCAACCGATGGACGTCTCGATGAACGAGGCACAACGACGACGTGCATGCTGGATCTGCGGTGGGCTGGGCCACTTTAAAGACAAGTGCCCACAGGTGAAACCGATCATCCAGCGCATGCTGGAACTGATGGCGCCAGGCGAACGTCGTGTCCTTGCCGACGAGCTCGGAGCAATGAAGGAGTCGGCCTTTGAGGAAGTCGTAGACACTCGGAGGTCGACGGTGGAGGACTATGTGGAGGAAGAAGGCGATAACGAAGAGGTCGTCGACTCGCAGGGTTTTGCGAATGGTCAGGTGTAGCCATCGGGGCGACTGACCGAGAAGAACAAGAGACTTCGAATCCGGATCCGCTAAAATATAACCAACCGTTTGTACAATACGTAGATGCGAACAACGTCGATGGTTTTCCCGATTACGAAGTCTCCACCGGTGTGAACAAGAATGAAGGGTACGAACAACTGTTCATGAGAGGAACTGGCAGACGCCAGCTGGACCTTCTCCTGACCGTCGAACATGAAATAGCTGGTGAGGCGAGAGAGGTAGATGCGCATGCCCTTGTGGATTCGGGATGCACGGGATCCTGCATCGACGTCAGGTTCGTCGAGAGGTACGGGTTGGAAACGAAACGCTACATTCGACCCCTCGCGGTGCTGAACGCCGATGGCACGCACAATGAGGCCGGATTGATCGAGGAGTACGTGGACGTCGAACTCATGATCGACCGTCATCGGGAGAAGATCGTCCTCGCGGTAACGTCCCTAGCGTCATCGAACATCTTCCTGGGGTACAACTGGCTTCGACGTCACAATCCGGAGGTCGACTGGAAAACGGGCTCGATCGAATTCACCCGCTGTCCAGAAGAATGTGCGATCGAGAGGGAGATGGTGGAGGACCTAGGCGAGGTGAAGAAGGTGGTGGAGCAGATGAGGAGGGTGAGTGAGATGCGAATGGACAAGACGTCCTGGCCCGCATACCTCAACGACTACGCCGACGTTTTCAGCGAAAAAGGTTTCGAGAAGCTGCCGGAACACCGACCTTGGGACCATGTCATCGACTTGAAGCCCGACTTCAAACCGAGCGACTGTAAGATCTACCCGCTCACGCCGACTGAGCAGCAGTCACTCAAGGACTTCCTTGATGAAAACCTGAAGTCGGGTCGCATTCGACGATCGATATCGCCCATGGCATCGCCCTTCTTCTTCATTAAGAAGGCCGACAAATCGCTACGCCCCATCCAGGATTATCGTAAGCTCAATGACGGTACGATCAAGAACAAGTATCCCCTCCCTCTCATTGACGAACTCGTCGACAAGGTCAAGAAAGCGAAATACATCACTAAGCTTGACCTTCGCTGGGGGTACTACAATATCCGGATCCGCGAGGGTGACGAATGGAAAGCAGTGTTTCGCATGAACATGGGCCTCTTCGAACCGACGGTCATGTTTTTTGGCCTTTGCAACGCGCTGGCCACGTTCCAGGCCTTTGTCAACCACATCTTTAAGGACCTAATCTACGCGAACTTGATCATCGTATACCTCGACGACATCCTGATCCTCTCGGAAACCATTGAGGAGCATATCGACACGTCGAGGCGCGTACTCCAGATCCTCTGAGAGAATGGCCTGTACCTGAAGCCGGAGAAGTGCGAGTTTGACGCCAAGGTCGTCAAATACCTCGGCCACATCATCGGCAATGGAGAGATCAGGGCTGACCCGGCAAAGACGGAGGCGATTGCGAACTGGCCAGTCCCACGGAACCTCAAGGAGCTGCAACAGTTCCTCGGCATGGGAAACTGGCTGAGACGGTTTATTAAGGACTACAGCAAGGTGGTCCGACCGTTGACGTCGTTAACAGGCAAGAAGGACTGGGTATGGGAGACCGAACAGCAGGAAGCGTTCGAGGAGCTGAGACGACGTCTCTGCTCACCTCCAGTCCTAGCCATCGCCAATGACGAGGGCCCTTTCCGCGTAGAAGCGGACTTGTCGAACTTTGCGCTCGGTGGTGTGTTGTTGCAGAAGCAGGAAGGGAAGTGGAGGGTGATCGCCTACAGGTCAGAGGCACTTGAACCGGCGGAACGAAACTACGAGATCTACGACAAGGAGATGCTCGCGATCGTTTCAGCGCTCAAGGAGTGGCGGCAATACCTCCTTGGCGCTCACCACAAAATTGAGATCTGGTCCGACCACGCCAACCTCACCTACTTCAGGTCAGCGCAGAAGCTGAGCTATCGTCAAGCTCGCTGGCGAACCGAACTCGAGGAATTCGACTTCCACCTCGAACACAAGTCGGGGAAGACAATGGGCAAGGCCGACTTGCTGTCACGCAAGGTGGGCTATGATCAGGGCAAGGATGACAATGACGGCGTCGTGTTCATCAAGGAGAAATGGCTGAACCGTGGGGTGGTAAGGACAGCGCGTGATGAAATGTTGGAACAAGTGGGTGAGGCGCAGAGAGCGCAAGACGAGTCGGAGAGGCCGACGAATATGGTGAAGGTCGACGGGTTGTGGCGGATGAAAGGCAAGGTGTACGTGCCGTCGACGATGAAGGAAGCAGTATTGCGGGAGTACCACGACTCGACCCTGGCAGGACATCCTGGATCGTTGAAGACGGTCGAACTGGTACGTCGAGACTTCTGGTGGGCGTCAATGTTCTCCGATGTCCGAACGTACGTCCGAGGATGCAACCGTTGCCAACGGACGAAAGCCTTAAGAACGTCGAGGTCGAGACCGCTTCATCCAAACGCGATCCCTGAAGGTCCCTGGGAGATCGTCACGGTCGACCTAATCGGAGAACTCCCGGACTCTAAGGGACACAATGCAATCTGCATCTTTGTGGACAGATTCTCGAAACAGATGCATGCCATCCCGACGACGACGAAACTGTCAGCGGAAGGCATGGCTCAGTTATACCGAGACCACGTCTTCCGCCTCCATGGCCTACCGAAGAAGATCATCCACGACCGAGGCACACAGTTCGATGCGTCGATGATGAAGGAGCTATACAAACTCCTACACATTGAAGGCAACCCGTCAATGGCATACCACCCACAAATGGACGGTCAGACGGAACGCGTCAATCAAGAGCTCGAACAGTACCTCCGGCTCTTCGTCGATCATCGGCAATCGGACTGGAAGGACTGGCTCCCCCTCGCAGAGTTCGCCTACAACAACCGCGAACATTCAGCGACAAGGATGTCACCCTTCTACGCAAACACCGGACGTCACCCTATGAGCTTCGACACCATACGAACTTCCTCTGCCAACATGTCGGCAGAAGAATTCGCCAAGCACATCAAGGAGACTCATCGCGTTGCTAAGGACAATCTAGTCAAGGCAGCAGAGGACATGAAGCGCTACCATGACCGGACAGCAGGAGCTTCGGTGGAGTACAAGGCTGGAGACAAAGTCTTCCTTGACGGGCGAAACATCAGTACGGACTCGCCGACAAAGAAACTCGCAGACAGATGGTACGGCCCCTTTGACATCGTCGACAAGGTAGGAGCGAGCGTGTACAAGCTCAAACTCCCGAAGCGATGGAAAAAGGTCCACCCTGTCTTCAACGAAGCCCTGTTGAAACCCGCCGTCGAACCGTCCTTTGAAAGCCAGAAGCAACCGCCGCCGCCGCCACCAGACATCGTCGACAACGAGGAGGAATACGAACTCGAGGAAGTCTTAGACTCACGTCTACACCGAGGGAAACTACAGTACCTTGTCAAGTGGGTCGGCTACAATGAACCTACTTGGCAGCCTGAGACAGACTTCGGCAAGAACGCGAAGGAGGCGATCGCTGAGTTCTACCTCAAACATCCCGGTGCACCTCGGAAACTCGACATCCCTCGTCAACGACTCCGTCCGCTCTTCGTCGACACCGAACCTGACGACCGCGATCATGGTTGGTCTGGACGCCCAACCTTGAAGGGGGGGTAATGTTAGAACCTGAACTTTCACCTTTTCCTTTATTTTCCCTTTTACCATTTCCTTTATTATATTCGTCCTTTTCATTATATTTACCCATCTTACACAATCATTCCCACACTACCTTCATTCGTTCCATTCCCACTCGTTATGTAATGTTAGCTAATATAGTCTCACGGTCGTCGCTATATAAGGTCTCAGGAATCGCATGAACTCCTTGTTCTGCTTTTCCTCTTACCTCCGCGACGACCTAGGTGAGACTCGTCCCCCTTGTATTAGTTTAGACTTGTATTAATCCTCTTACCTCCGCGACGACCTAGCCTGAGTAAGCGTGTCCCGAGTCTACGCTCGAGTATAGCACGTCCCAGACAACAGTCAGCCGAGGCCTGCCCAGTCCGAGTCGTCTCCCGGACTCCCGCCTAACAGCCAGCCACAAACAGTTTTTCGCCAGGGGAAAGAGGTATGCATAGTCCCATCATACCTCAGGGTGTCATATGTCAAACTTCCTCCAGGTATTCAATCCTTCCAGCAATCTCTCTTGACAGAATGCTCGACTGCATCATCTTGGAAGGCTCATTCAATACAGAATCCTTTACCACTTTCATCACATGTCTCCTCAATCATATGGAACCTTTTCCAGGACCAAACTCAGTCATTGTCATGGACAACTGTGCTATCCACAAGTCAAATGAAATTCGTGAGTTGATCGAATCCAGGTGCAGTGCTTTTTCCTCCCATGCATCGCTCCAGCACTGATGCATTCTGTAATCACATGTCTAGCAGCATGAAGCTTGAATTCCTTCCTGCATACTCTCCAGATTTCAATCCAATTGAATTGGCCTTCTCGCTACTCAAAACTTGACTTCGATGACTTGCCCTGCTGGAAGAAGGAGGAGATGTTGTGGTGTATGCACAGCTTTATGGAGAGATTATGTCGATTAGCGCAAATGACTGTCAAGCCTTCTACCAACACTGTGGGTATGTCCACTGGCCCTGGTGTGTAGCTACCCTCAATTCTCAAGTGAAATCCTCTGACAATGTGCTCAGGTGAATTGGCTGGGACTGCTAGAGATACATAGATTTATAAATAAGCTTTAAATTGTCATTTGTTCACTTTTCAATCACTGTTACAAGCGGACTACATAAGATGAAGGAAATGTTTGCATAAAGAATAAAAGCAAAGTCATGAAACCAAGGAGAGGAATAATTTACCATTGAGCCTGCTGAGGCATGACAGCTGCAAACAGCAGGTCCACAGGTGCCACAGCGGTGTTGACTTCAAGATTTGTGAAATCAGTTGTCACCATAAAGAACAGTGCTTGTAGGTCCTTCCCACAGCTCGGAAACTTCATTTTGGCCTCAAGTACCACATGTCCCCAAAGATGTTTCAAAGTTTCATCTGGCGGGGAGCTTGGGTGCGCATATGAATTCCCATCCTTGCGAAGCTCCCAGTCATCTACCAAGATTGCATACAACAGTTGCTTTTGTGCAAGCATAGTGCAAGCGAACATAGCATCGTTAATTTTTCCTTCCAACTCCTTCAAAGTTCCCTCGATTTGCATCACAGCATGCTGTATGTAGCAAAGCCAGTCCTCCTCCCCAATGGCATGGACTTTTGTGATCAAACATTGAAGTTTGATGGGTTGTAGGGTATCATCATGATTTGCATAGACATTTTTGAGCTTGAGAAAGCTGTCACAGATGGTCTCGGCAACTACTGTGAATCTGTCTTGTTCGCCCTGAAGTTGTCTCACCCGTGCACGCAGCATTGCCACATAGCCCGGCAGGGTGGCAAGCCAGATGTCGAGTTCATCTGTATCAAACTCCCAATATTCTCTCATCATTCTTTTGCCCATTAGTTTACTAATCCATGACCTGACGACGTTAGCACCAAGGGCTATTTTTTTCCAGAATGTCGTCCACACCGATGTGTCAAGCTGGTGGTATGCATTGAGTGAGTGATACCATTTGTTCGCCCATGGTCTGCCTTCCTTTTCTATTTTGTCCTTGGATATCTCCACTCCGATAAGTCCTGCACGTTCTTTGAGTAATTTGGTTACGGCCTCCTTCGCAAGTGCATTTGCCTCATCTCTCGCCTTTGCCTTTGCCTTTCTTGCAGCTTTCTTTTTAATCAGCACCAACAACTCCGACCCCTGCTCTACTGAAAGCTGTGTGTATTCCGAGGTCGGGGTGTTGCTAGCAGATGCAACTGACACATGAGAGCTTGGCAAGACAATGCTCTCTTTGGCTGGTACATTGAATATGGAAGCGTGGAGAGGGCTATACCAATATCATAGGTAGTCATTGAGGAAAAAATACATTCCATTGTAGAAATGACGGCACCCATAGTCGAGGAGGTGTCGGTGCAGTATAGCATTATGCACCTCCACTGACTGATGGTAAAATTAATCCCAGTAAGTTTGCTTATCAATGGCCAAAATAGGGACCTGCTTATGTTCAATATAAGAGCTCACTCCAGCACATGGATCTGATTTTGCATTGTGGCAGCTCCTGCATTGTGCAATTCTTGCTTAATGTCCACTGAAGACTGAACGTAGTCTAGCTTTTGATCGACTTCCGCACGGTTCTCCGCCTGCTGCTGCTCCCATTCTGCCTGCTGCTGTGCCACTTTTTCTGCAAGTTTATCAATCTGTGCAGATAACTCCTCTTGCCATGTTTTCATACCCTGCTTTTGCTTCCTCCCTGCTGTCAGCCACTGTCCAGTGCAGGTCTCTTTCTCACATTGGATTTCTAAGGACCTTTTTCTTTTGATGAGGTGGCTTCAGCCACTGCCATCTTTGCCATCATCTGGATAAAGATCCCTGCAGAAGCTGCAAACCAAAGATAAATTGAAAGGGGTGAAAAAAGAAAGCAACTTGCTCTGACTTACTGTCCGATGTTAATGATTCAAAGAGATCATGAGATGCTGATGACCCACTTGTGCTGCTACTTAGCTGGTCCTCTTCCTCCTTATGGCTCTCCATGTTGTGATCGAGATCTAATGTGGTGCAACAAGGGGATATGTCTGAGACAACGCGACTGCAGGGCATGAGTGATGAGAGAGGACAACGCAGGTGTGAGCTTACATATATCTCAGCCATTGTCATGTGGACTGATCTCTATCTGGCAGGCCCCCAACACCTTACTGTACAGCTGGGATGAAGAAGTGTGCTAGGACTTGCCTTTTACAGTTTCTGACCTTATATACCCAGAGCACTAGCCGAATGCCATAATCTAAGCATTGCATATTCACTTTTCCACATGGATTGTTTTCTCTTATGCCTCCTCAACGTACCAAAATCCCCTCCAAAAAGGCCAAAGTGGCTGAGGAAGCCAAGGCTATCAAAAATGCACCCAAGCATCCCTGTGGCCAACCAAGAAAGATTGCAGAAGCAGCCACAAGCCCCAAAGCAAAACTAGCCATTTGCAAGTCCCCACAAACCCCTGCACCTCAAATGCCTTTCAATTCGAATGCTAAACCGACCAGGAGGCTGCTGAAAAAGCATGCCAGAAAGGTGACTTGGACATCTTGAGAATCTATGCTTACTTGTACTGATATTCTGCTTTTACTCTCTTCCTTTGGAACTGTCACGAACAGGATTACAACAGCAATGATGACAATGATGACAATGATGTCAACGTCAATCCAGCTGCTGTAGCAGAAATCTCAGTCCTTTATGTGGCATGAGCTGGGGGTTATAATGGCCCTGCTGATGAAACTCTGCAGTTAGACAGTACTTATGAGGAAGTTCCCGACTTCCTATCCGATGACAGCTTTTTTTCGCCGGGTAAGAGATATTTTTACATCATAAACATGGTCTTACATGTATATCAGATGGCCCTGCCAACTGGAGTATTCCTTCCCTTGGAACAGCCAAGGCACGAGGGATGGTTACGTCAACACCAGCCACAGACAGGGCAGACAGAGACATGATTGAAGTAAAGGTCTTGGTTTCAGATGGCATCGGCAGACGGGAGCTGATCTTGTGCTCCGACATGCTATTAAATGATTTGTTGGTCGAGGTTGCAAAGGTGACAGGGGGCTCCTGCATCATCACGCGTCTTGGAGTTGAGGGCCCATGGTGTATCAAAGAAGGCCTGAACAAATACCTTCCAGAGTATCTAGATAATCAGAGTGCATTGGATAAGGTCTTCGCAGAGGTCCGCAAACACCACAAGGAGCAAGTGGCTAAAAAGATGAAAACCAAAAGTGATCCAAAGATCATCATCAGAGATCTCCCAGAGGTTTGTTCAATTGTGTTTCATCACCAGCTATTTCAACTCAGATATTCTGGCTGGATAGGATTCTAATGTGCAGGGCAAAAGGGGCAAAAAGACTCTGGCAAAAGCTAAGCCGACAGTAGCGCCACTCGATAATGCGAAGAGCACATATGATAATGAGATTGAGGAAATCACACGCAAGATTGTAGCGAGCTTCACATGTGATGAGCATGGTGGTAAACTGTGCGCAACGCTGAAAGGTATGCAGGAGCATGTCACATACACTATGGAGGATGTTGCTGAGCACGCAAAACTTCTTGTGAGTCTTAAATTGTCATTTTGCGCACAAGTCTATATATCTCACTCAAAATGTCTATTGTTATTTCTAAGCACTGAAACATGCCAGGAGTGACCTACACCGATCCACCTGAGGCTCTTAAACTTCTAGATAGAAAGCCGCACAAGTTGTACTCAGCCGCAAGAGCAGCTGAGAGGAATGCAGAAGTTTATACCCATGCGGCTCCACCTAATCCTGTGTCACACAAACCTCCTGTGATTAACCACCCCTCAACCATGCAGCCACAAGCCATGATGCAGCACCCTCTCATGATGCAGAATCCTCTCATGATGCAGACTATGTTTGGCAACAATGTGATCAGTCAAAGGTGGCCTCGAGAGTTCCCATCCATTAGCAAGTGGCTAGACTCTCTGCACGAGGATATGGAACAGGGCCAAGCTCCCTGCCCTAACTATCAGATTTTTAGGCAGTCATTCAAAGAGTGAGGTCTAGTTCACCTGGATGATATCCAAGGGCTGTCCAAGGACAACATATGGAAAATAGCAGAGGAGGATAAATTAGTCGTCAACCTTGGCCTTGTCAATCGTCTTCATCACTATGCGGACCAAGATTACAACCTCATCGTCAATTCTCACAGCTAAATGATCACTCCTAATCATTACTATCAAAGCATGTCAATAGAGGACTACACTCGAAAATGACATAGATTTGTTGATAATTGAAAGCTATTTCCATCCATGTGACTTTCACCTAAGCATGTTGTCAGAGGATTTCACTTGAGAATTGAGGGTAGCTACACACCAGGGCCAGTGGACATACCCACAGTGTTGGTAGAAGGCTTGACAGTCATTTGCGCTAATCGACATAATCTCTCCATAAAGCTGTGCATACACCACAACATCTCCTCCTTCTTCCAGCAGGGCAAGTCATCGAAGTCAAGTTTTGAGTAGCGAGAAGGCCAATTCAATTGGATTGAAATCTGGAGAGTATGCAGGAAGGAATTCAAGCTTCATGCTGCTAGACATGTGATTACAGAATGCATCAGTGCTGGAGCGATGCATGGGAGGAAAAAGCACTGCACCTGGATTCGATCAACTCACGAATTTCATTTGACTTGTGGATAGCACAGTTGTCCATGACAATGACTGAGTTTGGTCCTGGAAAAGGTTCCATATGATTGAGGAGACATGTGATGAAAGTGGTAAAGGATTCTGTATTGAATGAGCCTTCCAAGATGATGCAGTCGAGCATTCTGTCAAGAGAGATTGCTGGAAGGATTGAATACCTGGAGGAAGTTTGACATATGACACCCTGAGGTATGATGGGACTATGCATACCTCTTTCCCCTGGCGAAAAACTGTTTGTGGCTGGCTTGATGCCCATGTAAAGCCCATGCCTTTTTTCTCAAGAAAGTGCAACGGTCGCAAGCGCTTTCATCAATGAACATGAGCTGTTCAGCTTTGTATTTCTCGCTGATTTTGAGACGATATTGTATTTGTGCAGTCTTGCTGCGTTCGCGTGCCTTCTTTGAAATCTTCAACCAGGTTGGATTTGGGCTCAACTAGATGAAAACAAAAGACCATACCCTTTTCATAGTGAATCCAGCCCATTCCAATGTCCTCCAAATCGTAGAGTCTGAAATGTATTTACCAGAAGATGTGCTGAGCTTCTGCCTTAGCTTGTCAAGGAATAGGTCCCTGTGTTGATTGACTGAACTGAGGAGATACTGGTGGCAAATGGAATCCTGATGAGCAACGTCCATCAGCACTGGCACACTACACCTCACCTGTACATCCAGATAGTCCAACAGCCTTGGCCAGCCAGTCCTCTTTCCATCTCTCTCGACGCCCCCAGTAGCCTCCCAGTCTTTTATGATCCAATAGATTGTTCAACGATTGACCTCCATCAATGCAGAAAGATGGTCCATGGTGAACTCATTGGATTGGTGCAGCTTGAAGAGAATGGATCACGCATCGTTTGAGAGGGCCTTGCCACGTGTCATTGTGGTGGGAGAGAAGGGTGTTTTTGTGGTGAATGTGTTCATGTGCCAACCCCTAATCTGCATATACCACTGACCATTGTAGCACACCAACCTCTCTTCAGCGAAGCCATCTGCTCTTCTGTCTAGACTGTGGGCGACAATGGTTATGCCTTGCTCTTGACTAAGAAGAGGCTGCCAGCTGTTGCTGTTCTGGATCTGAAAGGACGTCTTCAAGTCTGTTTGCATGAACATACACTTGTATATCTACTAGTGGTCCTGCATGGTGGATATGCTCACCTGGTATGCCAGTGAGATATCTGCAGCCATCTCTTCTTGAGATGGAGTAGTACTTATGAAGCAACACGTTGTTTCCAACTTCTATACTTCAGATGTGCAGGCAGTGCATGGTGCTACAGCACGCAGGTCAAAAATAAATTACCACTACAGTGTCAAATCAAGGCGGAGGGGCCCCCAAATAACCCAGGCTATAGTAGATAGGATTGTCTATGTAGTGCAAGAAGTTTTGTATTTTTACCTGTCAAATTGGCAGAGCTGTATGAAATGGACTGTCCAAACCCAGGTGAGAGCAGGTGTCCAAAGAACAGAAACATCCCCATTACACCACGAATAGTGCACAGAATGACACCAAACTCATGCACGGGATTGCCATACATGTGAACCTAATTTACAGGTGGAGAAAAAAATTTACGGGATGAGAGGAAAGGGGTATGATTTTTGCATATAGTGAGGGTGAGGTGTTGAAACAGGGCTGGTCGACATTGCTTGACTTATTTTGACAAAAATATTCATCTAACCTCGGATATTTTTACAGATTCGGATTTGGATGAGCAAGTACTTTGTTTTGAGTGCTTAATGAACATGTATCGTGAGGAATTGACACAGTAAATTGTCATTTACTCGAATTTTGGCAGTTATGCTGCAAGATGCGTCAAAACTACATGAATTTGATGTGTGACAATACTTCTGAAAGGGGCAGTAATTTTCTAATTATATTTAATTTTTTAATGATTTTTCCGATTTTGTTCAAGTGAGAAATGGGTTGTTTGAGCTCAAAGTGTTGTGTGTATGCTGCCGCTTTGAGTGATCTGTGGAGTTGCCACTTTGGGGGGGTACTGTGAAAAGTGGCAGGGAGAAGGCTGATTAATAGTGACAAATTTTAGTCAGAATTAGTCAGAATTAGTCAGAATTAGTCATTTCTGATGGTGGCTGTGGGTTTGTAAGGAAGTGACAAAAACTAACAAAAACGAACAACAGAATGAAAGGACTATTTAGGGATATTCGAAAGAGAGGGAGAACCGTGAACAGGTTTTAGGGAATAATTATGGCAGCGTGGACGGCAGGGGAGACAAAGTGGAGGGAGGGGAGGTGGTAAAGTGGAAGTGTCGGTTTGTCTAATAGGGGATGACCAACACATAGGAATTGGAGGGAGGGGGGGAGGACTAGGAGGGTAAGGAAATGCGGTACCACGAGCTAAGGCAAGCATAGTGGAACGGGTCGGGGGTACCGGAGGTGGAGATGGAGGGAACACTGGGAGTGCCTGGCAATGAGAACAGGCTGGTGGCGGTGGAGGTGGTGAGAGACTCACTGGGGCCAGCGGCGGGGTCATGATAAACTCCACTGACATAGGGGAGGAGGGGGTGGTTGACGAAACTGTATGCTGTTCTTGCCACTGATGTTTGGCAAAGGCTTGGCAGATGTCGATGATGGTGATGACTTTTTCAAATGTCTGCTGGATGCAGCAATGATTGTTGGACAAGTGTCTGGGACGACGCCTGTGACTACACTTATGACATAGAGGAGGGACGGTGCAGAGGCGTAGGGATAGGAGGCGACACAAAGGCATCACCACGGATGCTCGAAGCTGCATGATCGCTGACAAGAGGTGATCCAGTGCGAGGTTGAAGCGGAGGATTGTGCGAGTGGGAGACATAAGGGTGATCGGATGAACTGATAGACGAGCACACAAAATGTGTTGTAGAGAGGAGGATAGGGGTCTCACTTTCCCACGGTTGGATGATGGGAGTAAGAGATCAAGTGGCTGTGGGCAAAAGGGCCTTCGTCAGTTCAATATTAAGATATTAAGATTCCCTTGTCCCCCGGGGATGCCATCAATCCCGGTGGGAATCCCATGTCCCGGCGGGAATGGGAACCATCAATTAATATTCCCGCCGGGACGACAACACTGTTGAGATATGCTTTCTGGTGTTCTCGTCACTGATATCAACTCTGGCTAGCCATTTAAGTAATTTACATGTCACCAAAGGACATAGGAGTGAGATGACGCCGTACAGAATACGCGAACTATCGCGCATTTGCGGACGCCAACGTACGACCTTTCTACGCGCTCCGAGAACGCTGTGATGTTTACCTTTCTTCTATTTTCGAGGGCCGTAAGCACCATTACATCTACAGAACCTCCTTAGCACATTTCCAACCGTCTGTCGATGACATTTTGCTTTTATCGTCTCTCATTCCTCCTTCGACCGATCCTGTCGCCGGCGCCTCCATGGCAGGCTCGTCTGTTTTGTGTGAAGGCACCTGCGGTCCGAGGTCTCGTCGTCGATAATGACATCGCAGATGTAAAGCGCCCGAATACCGGCGTAGACTTGTCCATCACGCTCGTAGGAAAATTTCGGGCTATTTTAGAGTCGAACATGCCCCATGCGTTCCAAAACGATTGACAGGCTCTGAATTCCACTTCTGTAGTACACGTTCTGATACACAACGGCTTCGTCGGTTTTACTTTGCAGCGCGACGGAACTCAAAGTTACCTTTTCGAACGTCGAAGCCTATAAACAGTGTGTGGCTAGTGGATCCTCTGCGACGATGCAGCGACTCCCAAATAGCAATGCCATACGTTCTTTGCCGTCTTACAAACTTACAAGTACGACACTTATTCTCGGTACCGCGACGAAATGCTGAAGCAAAAACACTCATAACAGCGAACTAAGGACGCAAGTAACATCGCTCGATATCTACGCACTCGCGCCCACAGTCAATCGCTGCAAAGCAAATACCCAAAGCGATGCGAAGTCTGGGAACGCTCCATATCAAAGGAGTGGCGCAGATTGCGGAAAGTTGCGGTGACAAGGGCCGCCGCTAATAGATGGCGAGCTCGGCATTTTGGAAGCCTCGCCATCATTAGGACATGATGTGTAAGGAAGTTTCGTTGCAGAATTAAATTCGCATTTTCAGTTACGCCAAACTATGTAGTGATGAGAATAGTTGGGAATGGCGTCCAGTCTGACGCGCCGCTTCGCGTACTTGAAAACACGGACTCGAGACGGGCCTATACCATTACGGTAAGCTTCAAACTATTGTACTTCGAAGACATTCAGACCGCCGCGAACTCGTGCAATTTCGTAAGGCCGAATCTCACTTTGACTTCCCTTAAGCTTGTCCGGATCTCTTCATGACGAAGTCCTTCTGTATAATGAACTGCGATCAATACTAGGCGACCCGATGATGGGATCTGGTGCGAAGATCTGTTACAAATGATGTCGTTTGAAGTAACTCTGACGGATCCAAAGCGCGCAGAAGTAGGGTTAAATACTTGAGGCGGACTTCTAATTATGTTACGGAGTTGCGTTCACACCTTACTCTCTTTCCCGCTCTATGGCCACCCCCACCGTCGATGGCACACCTGTAGGCCAAGATTCTGCCCTTGAGCAAGCGATGGTGGTCATTAATGTCATAGGACTGACAAAGATGTTCAACCGTTCGTACTCGTCTTAATTACTCGAGAGCTGGAAGCTGATTAAGATTATGGGTCGTTCAGTGTCCTGTACTGTCCTCTACATCTATGATATGAGTAAGTGGATACGATACGAGCTTTTCCGGAAGTTTGAAAGTTCACAGTTCCCTAACACTCAGTAACAACCTACGACCGCGAGGTTTCTTACATGTGGGTAAGCAAGCAGATTCTTTATTTCATACGGAAAGACATCAAAATAAATACTGCGTGCTTTCCAGACATCCGGGACCAGCGTTGGAAAGCTTCTTTATTTTGCGGTGCGTGGCGTCTTTAGTAGTGGAACTCGTCTCATGAGAGTGTTTCAGATACGATACTGCACGCTATTTGTCATGCTGTGAGTTGCTCTTCTGCATCCACCACTATAGTATTCTAAATTATCCTTAACAGAGCGATTCACATTGGTATTAAGCTAAGACGGTGATCTATCGAAGCGAGCTGACATAAATCTGTAAACAGTGATATTCTTACCGCAGGCCTCTAGCAAGGCGCGTATCCCAGCTCCTCTGGTTCTTGGTATATGTCCTGACAACTCTTTTTGACCAGCTGTACGTCGCCTACTTATATTGATATTTCATAGAGCGATCACGATGGCCTTTCTTCCCCAGATGTAAGGCTTATATCAGTATTAGTCTCAGACTCGTTTTATAACTAAAATTCTAGGCACCTCCTGGATTCGATTTCACTTCCATATGGGGATCGTAATTTGCGTCCTGATACAGTGTAGGCCGTCAAATTCCTCTCAACCGAAGACTTCTCATTAACTACTATCCAAAAGTCGCCCTCCTACTTCGGGTCTACGCAATGTACAACAAAAACCGGATATTATTCGCTTTTCTCTCTACGTCTCTACTCTGCGTATTCACAACAGGCACCGTCATTTCTGTCTTTGCAACTAAAGGCGCAGACAGTGAGTCAACCCCGTTGGTCGATGGCATTACCTGAGCACTAATTTATCTGCCCGAGCTTACAGTAGAGTTCGTCAACTTCGGATCGGGATCTAACATGCATTCGTGCGCTGTCATCAGCTCGTCTTCCTGGTTCAAGGCATATTGGGCCCCCAAGACTTTCAACGAAGTCATTCTCTTCGCACTTGCTCTCGGCAAAGGAATACAGAGCTACAGAACTCGCCGGCCGGGTTCACACCTGCGTCTGATAGACCTACTGGTGAGAGACTCTATCATGTACTTCTTTGTGTACGTGCATCACATTGCATTTTCATCATTTTCATCAGAGAAGCTGAATATGCCCTTTCAACCCACAGCGTATTCATTTTCTACATTGCGGCCTGGACTGTATGGGTCGCTAAAGGCGTGAGACACTCTCTTCACATTCTATTTGTCAACCTGGCCTGAAAGTATGGGCTTCTCATTCCAGATATCTTATCTCGAGGTCCCAGCTGGTTTCGCTATGGCAATGGAGGCGATCATGAGCCAGAAACTGCTCGTGAATCTTGTGGAGGAGTACTCAGAGAGAGAGCGTGCAGGTCGGTGGGCTGAACAGTCAAGCACGCCTACGATTGGTAGTCGTCCTCAGCATATGAAGGTGGAAGAAAGAGTGCCGGAGTGGCAGCAGGACATAGAGCTTCGCGAATCTTCCAAGTTTCGGAGGTGAGCGGGATCCATTTATACTGTTCTGAGTCTAACAATGCCCTCAGGCCATCGTACGCGGACTGATTTGCTCGAGAGCCGTGTTAAGGTATATGAGTAAATTGCGGGGTACACATTTTACTATCATTGAACAGGTTCACTTGGTTGTCTCAGCTGTTGGAATTTTAGCCAAATTACGAACTGGCGGCGAGCCCGGATGGATTTCGCATACACTCAGAAACAACGGTCCTCGTTTGAGAATCATAGACGCATATGAATGATCGTATATATTTTGAATGAAGTGGGTATTGTTCTCCCTTGCGTTCGCAGTTCTAATTCTAGGATGGGCCTGCGATCAATGCGACTGTATCGAATATGTTATATATTGCTGCTCAAGATAATACTACTTAGCGTACTCTACCCCGAAGGGTTCAGGTTCAAGACTGCAACAGAGCTCCCGGATTGTGTGTACTACTGTATTACGGTTTCTTTGCGTCCTTCACCATATTGTCGCCTATTGTCGCCCCGGACGCACATTCTCATACTTCCTTGGCAAGAACCGTAAACTTAGGCTAATCCAACGGCCTTGAGACTCAAATCGCCTGGGAAGGGCCGTATACCGCACAATCGAGTTTTCGGATGGATCGTCGGGTCGTATTGTTACGACCGAGCGCTACTTCAGTCAGTCATTTTTCGCATTTTGTTTTGACTCCATGGCTCACCGCGTCATTGCAGCTGTTTTGGACGGCGGAATGATAGTCCTTGCAATGGTCATCATCATCATTTTTCATCCCAGATACCTTCAAATTTAATGTCAACACGGAGAAGGCAGAAAAGAAGATGGATAGCTTGACTCTAGACGCTATTCTGCTCTTGAATATGGCGAGCTTGACGAACAAGGACTCCGGCGTTGTTACGATTACACAGGAAGCCTAGTCGTAGACCTTCCTATACGCCTTGAGGTCGTCGGCGACAACTACTTCTCTTCCGCGAACATTATACTGTGAAATTTTCGCGTCGCGAACCATTAATATTCATATACTATCTATATTCTGCTTGTAAAATACTCACCTCACGTTTCCCTGGGCATCAATATACTCACTCGATAAAATCAACTAATCAGCCGCCGATATCGTGCGTTACAATTCGATTATTTAGAAGGCGTACAATCTTAAGTATGGACTGCGGTGCTCAGACAGCCAGCGCACCATCCGCCGTGAACTTCCGAAGCATTGTCTCGCCCTCCTCAATCCACCATCGATCTGCAACATCATCGGCATCATACGAGAACTGCTCAACGTTCAGACTTCGATCTGCCCACTGATTGGGGTTCCCTTTCGTCTCATCCGCGAGCTCTTCGAGTTCCCCATTCTTCCGTCGCGCATCCTCACTTTCCATAGCCTCGCGCATCAAAGCATCGCGTGTGCGCTGCTCAGGCCCATCGGGTAGGTGGAAGACGTGTTGATTGAGACGGGAGCTTGCTTGAGTTTTGGCTGTGCGAGTATGTCTCAGTTTTTCGTATGCCTTGAGGAGGATCGGGATCTGCGATGGGTGGCTGAGGTGCGAGAAGAGTGAGCCGAGAACGGCTGCGTCTTCAAGAGCCATTGCAGCACCCTGCGCACGGTAAGGCTGAGAGAAGGATTAGAAATTAAGAACCCATTTTTTTTTGGAGTTAGGCGTCAAGATAGGGACGTACGAGCATGGGATGGCACGCGTCTCCCAGGAGAACCACGCGACCCTCCGGGTGTACCCAAGTCTCGAGTGGTTTGCGATCCATGAGACGCCATTTGAGAGTTGACTTGACGTGTGAAAGGAGTTTCCTAATTCTAGAACAACGTTTCCGATAAGAAGGTGTAGATGTCTATAAAAAAACAGAATTACCGTGGGTCGAAATCCGCAAAGTCAGCACGCAGCTTCTCCGCACTGCCCTCTGCCGTCCACGATTCGACGGAGCCGTCGTCCGGATGCAACATCACAAGGTTATACTCCTTCTTCGCTCTCTTCAATGTTTTTCAAATCAGCGTCGCTCGTCTTAAGGAATAACCAAGTTCTCACTATGCAATATGCCATCAGGTGTCTTTCCGGCCCCATCCACGCCGTCATTTCAGGGTTGTCAACGAAGGGCTTCAGCTCTGGGTCCTCCAGCATTACATCCGTAGGAATGATTGCTCTGTACGCCGCGTCTCCTGTCGGCTCAGCGTGATCGGGCCGACCGAGAACAATGCTCCTCACAATGCTCTTCACGCCGTCCGCACCCACGATGAGATCTCCCGAGATAGTCTCGCCAGTTGTGAGAGTCACGGAAACTTGTGGCTTCGGACTCGTATCGACCGTCTTGACAGTCGCATTTAATCGCAGCTTCACTCGAGGGGATGACACCGCCACCTCGTAAACCATACGGTGGAAGTCCGCACGATGTACATGGTAGTAAGGTGCGCCATGCTCGCGTCGCATAGCTGCGCCCCACTGTGAGCGACCCACAATCTCGCCATTGTCATAACGGCGGAACACGATACCCTCGGGTTCGACACCTGCTTCCGCGAGCTTGTCTCCGAGTCCCCATCGTTCGAGAAGACGCGAGACATTCGGCGAGACTTGGATGCCCGCGCCGACCTCGCCTAGACGTCGCGCGGCCTCGATGAGCGTGACCTCATGGCCTGCCTGAGCCAGGCAATGCGCAGCTGCAAGTCCACCGAGACCGCAGCCAATGACAAGGACGTGCAGACGTGCGGATGCTTCTCGTCCACCGTAAAGGTGCATTCCCGCGGATGGTTCTGTGATACCGGAGGTTGTCTGAGTTGCAGAAGGCATGGTTGATGGAGAGAATACGATGGATGATAGGAAAGAGCGCACGACCTCGATGCTTTAAAGGTGCAGGCTTGGAGCTTGAAGATTCTGCCTAAGTATATGATCCTGTCTCATGACCGCGACGAGAATGCGTGAGATCCGAGCCCGACGCACTACTTACGCGTCAACAGATTGGTAATAATTTCCTTATGAGTTGAAGACATAGTTGAGCCGCGACGAAAGGATGTTGGCAGTCGCCGAGTCGTTTAAATTGCCCTGAGCTGCGCCTCGACCGACCAGGAAGTTCCAGACAGCGAAAAATCGGCCACTGTGTTGATACGGACTCGAGTGTTCGCAAATTTCGAGATAGTAGTAGGACGACAATTTTGATGGTTAGGAGCAAGACGTTTTCGCCGGAGTCAAAGCTTGAAAAAAGTGCACGTGCCGATATTTATATAATCTCTGCTATCTACTACAAGCAGCATCCAACCGCATAGACGAAAACAAAACAGATCGTAAATAGGATGTTGCCCATGTCAAGGCACGAAATGTGTTACGCAGAGTGTATGCGCTGTCGGGGGATATACCGACGGATTAAATGGTGAAAAGAAATGGGGCATGATGAAATAATGTCCTCATATTCAAACTGAAGGGAAGCGGCATATTCATAATATGTGTTGTAGTTGAAATTGTAGGGGAATATGAAATGACAGGGGACGAGATGGGACAGGTCCGGAGGGTGACGTCCATACATCGTTGCTAATTCGTAGGGTAAGCCCGGTGCAGGTATGAAAGGTTTTGCATGCAGGTTGAGGGGATAAGTGCCGACATCTGACGGCAGACCGGGTTGTGCGTCCGGGGGTGTGTGGTAACCGACAAAAGCCGGTTCGAATTGATTGCGTGGGTCGGCCGATAGGGCCTGAAGTTCTGTAATAATTTCGACCGATGTGGCCGAAGGCGATGGCGGCGATGAAGTATGAAGTGTAAAGTGACGCTGCGGCGAGCAAGCGACGGCGTATAAAGTGAAAAGTTTCCCTGTCCGAGGCAGGAGGCTCGGGTAGGATCGATAGTTTTGGGTGTCTGCCCCGGCGACGGCTATGGCGTCTGTGACAGGGTGAGGAACGATGTAGGGTGAGGGGGCGACACAATGGTGGCGCTAACGACGATCTCAAATCCAAGACTGCCGATATGATGCAGTCGAGGACACAATTGAAGCGGAGGGTAGTTCTGCGATAATGCATGGAGGGATCGTGCGTCATCGACGGGGCAAGGTCTCAACACGAATGTTCCCACAATGGGGATGATGGGAGTTAGAAGATAAGTGCCGATATTGCCGAGCGTTCGTGGACTCTTCTAAGTTCTATCCTCGAGAACAAGTGTCTATCAATTGACCATGGTTTATCTCAAGTTCATCCTCTTACAACTGACACAAGGCGTTTCACACACGTCTTCAACGCAAATCTCCTTCTTGGGACTGAGTTTGTTTGCGAGTCATGACAGCTGCGGCTCAAGATTCTCTGGACATCGGGAAAGCGCGCGCAAGCTTCCCGGCGTTGAAAGAAGGCTATATCTTCGCAGATAACGCCGGCGGCTCACAGTGTCTGAAAACTGTTGTTGATCGCATCTCGGATTACCTTCTGAACACAAACGTGCAGCTCGGTGAGTTCTGACAATTTATGGATCACATTGTATTTGGCCATACTGACTCGCAATGCACAGGCGCTGACTACAGCATCTCCGTAGCGAGTACGAATCGCGTCGCAGAAGGGCCGAATGCAACGGCAGAACTCATCAACGCCGCATCCTCGAACGAGATAGCTTTTGCATCCAGTTCCACTCAAGCCTCAGAGAATCTCGTCAGAGCGATCGAGAACGACGTTTTGGACGACGAGGAGTTTATTATCACGGGTGAGCACGAAGGTACGTCGATGGTTCGGCTCACTTGAAAACAACAACAACACACTGACGCGGTGCACCCCAGCTAATGCGAGTCCTTGGAAGAAACTCGCGGCTCGCCGAGGGCTGACCCTGAAGACTTGGCCGCACACCATATCTCCTTCGACACCGAACAACACGTACAGCGTGGAACTCGTAATCGACACGCTACTGCCGCTCATCACTTCGAAGACCCGCCTCGTTGCATTCACCGCATGCTCGAACATCCTCGGCTCGATCGTCGACGTTGAGAGCGTCGTGAAGGCCGCCCGCGTGGAGGCAGCCAAACACGGTGCACGGAAGGTTGAGTTCTGCGTAGACTGCGTCGCGTATGCCCCGCACAGACGTATTGATGTAAAGAAATGGGACGTCGACTATTGTTTCTTCTCGTACTATAAGGTACGCAGTCCTTCTTGTGCTTGCTTCGGGAGGTAGCCAACAATAATTTAGGTCTATGGTCCTCACGTTTGTGCCCTCTACGCACGTGCCGCCTCTCTCGCCAACTCGCTGAGTGCGCTCACGCACCACTTCCTGAGCGTCGACGACAAGGCGTACAAGCTCAATCCCGGTGGCGCTGGCTACGAACTCACCTACGCCGTCGCGAGCGTATTGCCGTACCTACGATCGCTCTCTCCTACAGGTGACGTCAACGATGCATTTGCCCGCATCGCTGCTCATGAGCAAGAGCTACTAAAGCTACTCATCGGTTACCTCACGAGTGACGAGGCGAGGGCGCGTGGAGTACTCATCGTGGGAAGCGAGAAAGTGGACGTATGGCGCGTTCCAACAGTCAGCTTCGTGGTTACGGGCGAGCAGGCCATTCGAAGTCGCGATATTGTGGCATATTTCGACAAGAAAGGGAAGGCAAGTTTCATTCCAGCATGCTCGTTATGCCATCCCGTCCAACTAGCTTATGGTGATTCGCAATAGATGGGTATCCGCTACGGTCATTTCTACGCGTACACGCTTGTCGAGAACCTGCAGCCGAAGATCGACATCAACGACGCAGTTGTGCGCATCTCCCTCGTGCACTACAACACTGTCGAAGAAGTCAACACACTCCTCTCCGTGCTTAAAGAAGTGCTTGAGGTGCATCCCTAAGCGGAACCGGTGCTTGATAAAAGATAAATGTAAAGGCGAATGGCATACTCGTGTAAAACAGTCTCAGAATCATTGGAAAGAATGAAATATGCAGTTCAAGGAGGAAGTATCAAACATAATTCTGTCAAATGCCCTACATATGTAGTACCACTTGAGATGTAATTTGGTCATATCTGAAGATGAGGAAAGTTGGGATGCGCGAGTTTCAACTAGACGTCAGGCGACTGATGTTAACGTACTCAGATTGCTGTAAACCCAGTTATCAACAAATATGACTATATATATGCCTCCTGCTCATCGGTCGTCGGGCCGTTGACATAAACCAAGAAACGCAAATCGAGGAGCTCTGAAAATTTGGAGGATGTACTTTGCAGCTTGATGCCAGCAAACTGTACTACTTAGTACTCGTACTTCGTTGACAGACAACAACGCGTAGTGTCGATCCCTTTCCGAAAAAGTACTAGTGTCGAGCAGGTGCATGCTTGCGTTGTCCACCTGTCCCGCTTCGCACAGTGGACGACCGATCCAGCTGCCCAAGGCCTCCTCGAAATCCGCGGGCACATTTCGGAACTTGATCATTCTTCTGCTCCCCCGGTTGTATTCAAGCCATGTACTGTTGCCTCCTTCTATCCAGACTATTAAATTGCGAACTAGCGAGAGACGGACACACATGTCAGAATCGCCCAGGAGAAGTCATAAGACAGAGAGCGCGTTCGCTCATCCTCAACGGGCGGTGCTCCTAGAGAAAGCCATCAGTGCCTCTAGAACAACACGCCGCGTCTGTTCGAAGAATAAACATTCGGTATGCATTATGAGGATGAAGTCGAGTACATACCTGCTCGCGGTTGATCGGCTGCTCGCCGAACTCAATTTTCGGGACATGTGGCACCTTAGGAGCCGCTGTCTCTGGTTTGCTCATTTCTGCCTTTATGATGTCTTGCGCCCGTGTCATATTGACTAGTGTCTTCGCTACAGAAGTGGGAGGCAGGACCACCGTGGGTTCCGCAGCTCTTACTGCTGGACGCCCCTGACGCACTAGGGAAGGAAGTTGTAGGTCTGTTAGATGTTGGGTGAGCATAGATCGCACGAGCTTCAGTTTTACTAGTTCTATAGGTCTGCTGGGTGTACAAAGCGGTGTGCGGTCGAAGTAAAAGCTAACGAAAAGGAGCACAAAACAGCGCGATAGAAAGGCAATGCTTACATAATCTATATAGCACTCCTTATAGAAGCCGTGATATTGTAAAAGGAACATACAGATCAAAGACTGCAGTACACCTTATCGGACGATTCTTCGGGTGCTGGGACGCCTGATGAACTCGGCCCTTCTGCACGGATGTCGAGGGACGTGCTTGTCATTCCGCCGCCGGCAGCATGATGAAATGCACTCTGGTCCGCTTGTATTAGTTGTAAGTTGTAAACGTTTGGATCGACATACCTCTTGTTTGTCCGTTTCCTTTTGTTCAAAGTTTCAACTAGAATTCTTGCATGTATTGTCCTTATTCTGGTAGCCTTCGTCTGCCGCTCGGCTCTGTTGTGCATCCCTCCCACATCCTCTTGATATCCAAAGTGTTTTTTTATCGCTTTCTGCTTTCCTCGCTCATTTGATTATAAAGACTCTGACGACACTCCCAGACACACTTTACTCAGCTTGCCTTCGCTTTGGACTCGATGCACAATTATCTGTATTGTTGTGCTGTCGTAAATATACGAATCAGTCGATGAACACGAAAGGAATGAGGATGCTATGACATGTGAGAATTGCTGGAGAGCAGGCGTGGAAACGGAGTTTAAAGGTCTGAAGGAAACTTAGTGGAATATGGTGAAGAGACATGACATAATACGGCCCACCAGATTGCAATTTCGCAGAGGTGTGATGTACCTATGAGCGATGTTCATGGGCGCTCTCCAGAGCATATATATAATATAGTCACGAAGAAGACTCGCTATGCAGCACCTGGCATCAACAAGGATACATCAATGCTTCTGTTGGGATACCTAGCATTCCAATTGGATAGAGGCGTAGGCCAGTAGATGATGTGTTTGGCGGCGTACATGTCGAGACACCTCTGCTGTCTCATCGCTGCATCCCAGTCGATGGACTTCCAGAAGTCCCGCACAAATATTTGAGTGTGCTCCAGACGTGCGAAGAGCTCTCGAACGCTTGTGTCATCATCTTCTTTGATGAGTGTCAAAAACGGCGGCGAGGATTCCAAGTCCTTCTTATCCATGTCTTCTGACGTGGCAGCAGCCGGTACTTCAAAAGCACATACAAACGTATCAGGAGGGTCGGGCTTTAGCGGGGTGTACGATACGGATGATGGTTGGCCATAGAACTCAAGTGACATCCATTCGTCGACTATGTCTTTATTAGACTGAAGATTGCTGAAAGGTCGTCGCATGAATTTCATATATAATAATGAAGTCCTTGGTAAGGCGCCTTTAGCGACAAAGCGTGATAGTAACGTACATTTCCTGAGGCGTAGTGTCGCTTAAGCATTCGAGCTTCTGTGGTGCCTCTCCGAGTCGGAAACCTGTTCGGCACAGACTAACTTGGAGTTGAACGCAACAGAACAACCATGGAGTACGTACGTATGTCCATTAGCTGATACCACTGAATAGCCGATCCTTGGAAAGATGGGCGGTATAACATTCATTGGTTTCACCCAAGAAAAATTAGAAATCGTTAAGTAGTCGTACCACCACTTTGCAGCGACTCCTAAAAAGTATCTCAAATCTAAAAGCCACATAATTTTAGTGTGGCTGATGTGATGCAAGCTCTGCGAGCTGTGGTCGTCTATGCAGTATTAATGTCCTTTGCTGCGGTTGATCGTCGACATTGTGTGGACGTAAGAAGTGATGATAAGAAAGACGAACGTGACGTAGCGATTTTTCAGAGAATATGAATGAAGCGGTGCAAGTTCCGGCTCGCAATAAAAGACTTCACGGACAAGTCGAAGCAAGGTGGCAAAGGCAGAGCAAGACAAAGGCGCGTCATGCCAGCATTACTAATACTATGGTACATTATGTGACATCAATAATCCTTTGTAACTCTACAAAGCCACGTCTTCGTTCGTGTCTAACGTGTTATCTTGCTCTGATGCCGCCTCTCGTAAACTCATTAAGATTCGTCCCCCAAGGACGCAGGGAATTGCGACGGACAACGTGAGTCCTTCGTTGTTGAGTATTCCCGCAGGAAGTTCCTTCCAGAGTGCGATGTTCATGCTTCCAGAAAGTAGAATACTTTATTGAGGCGGATAATGATTGTAGCGCATGCGGAATAAATCCTTGCAGGAGCGCATGTACAGAAGGGGGGAGGAATTTGAGGGCCAATCGACACAAAGGCCGACGGACTCATGGAGGGCGTCCCCGGGACGGGGAACAGACTCCATTGGAGCCGTTCGCAAGGTGAGAGCCGATAAGAAAAGGGGTGGAAGTACAGTACTAGTTGCCGGGTGTGTCACCAGCGGTAGATTGGATAATCGAGAGGACCTTGGGAAGCGACGCAGTAGGTTTGGGCTTGCAAGCTTGCTGGGTAAGATGACAGGCGGGTCGCGGGCGAGCGTGAGCGCGAATGCGAGCGAGGCGCGGCTGTCTGTCGTCGCACCTCCCGGGCCGCCGACTTGCGAATCGGATGTACTCCAGGATAGGGGGTCGCCGTCTGTAACTGAGTATGGCGTTGGCGGCAGCAGCCGGTCGCGGCATAATGGAAATGTAATTACAGCTCCATCGCTCACATGTCTGTTGCGTCGAGACGTGCGATTGAGGAGCTCGTGGACCAGGACCCGAAGTTCGTCGCGTACCGATATCCATCGGTGGACCAGAACATTGCACTCCTTCGCTGATGTAGTTTTCGACTTCTCTTCTTGGCTTGTTATTATGATTTGTTACCTTCCACCCTCCCCCTAACCCCAGCTCCTGTTTTTTCTGTCTCATCCATTTCGTCGGAGCTCGTACACTCCCTAATGTTTTCTCTTTCACCCCGGGCCTTGGTTTCGTTTCACTTCGATTTTCCTGGTGTTCGGGCTTCCTTTTCTCTTCCTTCTGTTTATGTTTCCAATCCCTCCTCTTACCGCCCATTCTCTCAGACTCTGCCTATCACTATTTCATTGCTGTGTCACGTCATTCATTCGTGGATTCCGTATTCCCTATTTACCTATCCTGTCTCCCGTAACGTATTCGGTCTTTTTCGCATCAATTTCAGCATCTGCACTTTCGTTTCATCCATCGCCACCGCTACTAGGACTTGCGTTTTCATTTTCTCCTGAACAGTATCGTATCGCCTCCGCTTCCTCTACTAGGAAAGCCACTAGTTCTCGCTGTATCCTCTCGTTGGTATCTGCACTTTGCAATCTCATTGTTTCATTTCTTAGTCTTTGTTGGGATTAGGCCATCAGGGAAAGCGTGTCATCGAGGAGAGATGCTGCTGCCCTTTTTCCCGTCAAGAGTCCTCGTTGCAATGCATGAATGAGACAGTATCAGAGCGGGGTCTCTTCCCGTGCGCCCACCAGAATTCAATGCTCAAGTCGAGCCTTAGAACAGTCTGTACTCACAGTCTGGAACTCTACCTCAGGGAAGCCCGGAGGCGTAGCAGATATCTTCGTATGAGGCCAGTACCGACGGTACGGTGGAGTGTAGTCTTCACTTAGTGCATAATGAATGACATCTATCGCCATTCCTGAAACCCTGTCGTTCTGAGCAAGAAATGCATTGTAATAGCAGCGAATACGTCCACTCCGTTAACTAGAATCACAAAGGTCGGGGTGTAGCTGATAAAGAGATCCGTAGTTGATAAATATTGTAATTACTTCCACATGATATGTAAACATTTGGTATATCGTGCATAAACTCAATTTATGGCCTGCCACAAATATCGTGACTTCAGAGTGAGTCTTTCCCGTCACCCTGAGCATTATAAAAGGACTCACAACGAGCTGGTGCGACATCATTTCTGAAGAATTCCCCATAGCTTCTCGTACGTGACATGGCCCCCAAGAGTCTCCATGTCAAACTCCTGTTCTACATCGCCTGGCTTTGCCGTGAATTTGGCCACCGTAGATGCACCCTGCGCCCGGTATCCTTCTTGGAAAAGTTCTGAAATAGGCACAAGCCATGCTAAAGCGAGGGGCTTATAGAAGTCAGTAACTTTGAGGATCATGGAAGGATCCCCCGCGCTCGTCATGGACTGTTTGGTACTGAGTAAGGACTTGTCATCCGGACTGTTCCAGTGCGACAGAATCGAGGTATGTATCTGTTTCCCTTCGGAGTAGTAACATCCTATCCAATAGAGAACGTAGAAGAACGATTCCCAATCGAACCTCTCCATGTGAGCGGGCGGATAAGGCACAAGAAGCTCCCATGCCATGAACGGACGAGTTCCTGTGCGAGTCCCCGTATGTCCATCAGGAGTCGGCTCACCGACTTCAGCGAGGTCCCAATCATTCAAGACACCATGTATTCCCCCATCATCCTCAAGGCGGACCATCAAGTTACCGATACTGATGTCGCGATGGAGAATACGCGATGGACTGATGAATAAAAAGTGATGTCCTGGAATGCAAATGTCAGTTTCAGTTGCATTCCAGAGCATTCATCTTACCTTGGACCATGTCTCGAACACATTGTTTGAAATCGTCCAAATCACCTAACGCAAATAAAGGAATGAGATACTCGAAGGCCAGCACGCGGCAGACCCGATTTTCCGGCAAAAATTCGTCGTGCATCGTTCTAAATCTGAAAGAGCCTTCTTTCATAAGCTCATCGAGATCTTCGTGCAGAAAAAGCTTCGGGAGACAGTCTACGAGGTTTCTGTCGCCGTGTTGCTTCCTGTGGTCCGGATTTCCATCAAGCGCTTCCAACTCCCTCTTCGCTTTATCCAGTATTTCGGCTTCGGAAATTCGCCTCACCAACGGCCAACTCATCTTGATCGCGTACTTTCTATTTGGATTCTTGATATCCAAGGTTCGACTCTTCGTCGCGTAGACTCTACCAGATCTGCCAACTAAACCATACGGCGCCCTTCTCACAAGAGACCCAAACAGCAACAATTCGTGGCCCTTGACTTTCAATCGCCATTTTGGTCGATCCTCCGTGTCCTCTTTGCGGACTTCGAGATCTGGGCTACTGGGCTGATAAGTGCCGTCTGCATCGCTAGCCGCCGTAACTTGACTAGACTCTTCCAGACTGGATTCCGACTGGCTAGAACCCTCCTGGTTTAACTCTGGTTGGCTGGACAATTCAGCGGGGTCTGGAGAATTTTCGTCGACGTTCCCCGTCTCAACATCGCCAAGCTTCCCCGTTTGACTGGACAAAGACGAAATGGTGGAAAAGGTGTCGTCGATGTCCAGCGTACTAACGTCCTCCAGGCCTTCGATGAACCCACAGTCCCTTGGACTCATCTCCGCTAACGTCTTGATAAGCAGTACGAATCGGTAAAGATCACTGATAAAGTCCAGTGGTGTCGAGGTTACGATCCCGCCATGATCATAGTACGCCAACCACAACCGACCATCGAGCACAAGACCGGATATGCAATGACGGCGATTCACCACGGTCGATAGTTGATCTACTGCATACCGAGCACATTGGATCATCAAGTCTTGTCTCGGTTCGCGAATTTCCCTACGTATCCGTTTACTGCTGGTTTCAGATATAGCGTCTGCCTCCATCTGCATGGCCTTTCGTTTGGCGGACTTCGTCGACGTGGCCGATGATGCACTTAGTATTGTATCCGAAGAAGGTGATTTCTTTCCCTTCCCCGATTTCGCCGTCGCGCGTTGTGTAGTCTTCTGTTCAGAAGGTTTAGAAGATTCACAATTGACATTAAGGGGCTGAGCGGAGGCAGTCGACGGGGTATCCGTGGAATTAGAGGGAACAACAGGAGCAGTGGAAGAGGTGACAGTCGGCGGAGGAAGTATGTCTTTAAAGTGAAGGATGCCGTTCATATAGAGCTTGAACTCAAATAGGAACAAGACAATGCACCAGGTCCAGTCCACTCCTTTAGGGCCCTTCTCGCTGTATTTCTCCCACTCCTTATTTGCGACGGAGGGATCTTTGCTGCTGAGCGTGATAACATCGGGTTTGCGCGTGCTATCATAAGCACCGTAGATAAGATTGGGATCGTTGCGAGAAAAAAGTATAGTCTGTGAATCCGCGGGTAGCTGTGATATGACATGGTTGGCCAGATCGCAATAGCGACCGTAGCGTTCGGTCTCCTTTGTAACGGGTTTACAGTAAACGTCACGGAAATTTTGCACGACTGGACTCGTTGCAATTCTGTAAACATCCTCATCTCTAGTCTCTAACGCGTCTGAATCTGCCCCCAGGCCACATAAGAATTGGTCGAACGGCAACCACTTTCGAGCGCGAGACATATCATCTTGGAGGAACTTGTCGACGATCGGGGCATGAGCCTTGAAACCATCATCTTGGCTAACGGCTGCCAGGCCGAATGAGATCGGGGTGGAGAGAAATCCAGAGTCCGTAGAGAACACAGATCCTGTACCTGAAGTCATGGTAGAGGCGAAACGAGTGTGCAACCAAAGCCAGCTTAAGTCACGGCCACTTGCTTAGGTAACCAATTATATTTAAAAGTTGCACGTGCCTTCTACCACACACGGCAGGAAAATCCGGGGTTTTCCGTGAAGAAGGAGTATATCACAGAGTGTTTAGTGGGGCTCATATAATTTCGGCTGGAAAAGCCTTACATGGATTGTAAATTCTCAATCAATCAAAATGTGCAGAAATTATGCTTTATGTATCTAAAATTGATGGCCATCAAGAAAAGTACTTTTGAACACAGTGTCTACAATCTACTTTGCCAAAGGATAAGATAATTCTGGGATTCTGAATGTCCATTGTCCATAAATAAAGAGAATGGTGGTTATTAGATCTACAATCTGTAAAGTCTTGGACACAAAGGACAGAGGCTCATTGGATTTAAAATCCACATAGACTCCTTGCATGAATGAAAGATCTCTCTTTAATTTGGGATCTATGCTGAGTTGATTATATGCTAATCATGTGATCCATAGATCCCAAATCTAAGAGAGATCTTCCATTCATGCAAGGAGTCTATGTGGATTTTAAATCCAATCAGCCTCTTTCCTTTGTGTCCAAGACTTTACAGATTCTAAATCTAATAACCGCCATTCTCTTTATTTATGGACAATGGTCATTCAGAATCCCAGAATTCTCTTGTCCTTTGGCAAAGTAGATTGTAGACACTGAGTTCAAAAGTACTTTTCTTGATGGCCATCAATTTTAGATACATAAAGCATAATTTCTGCAAGATTTGATTGATTGAGAATTTACAATCTATATAAGGCTTTTCCAGCCAAAATTATATGAGCCCTACTAAACGCTCTGTGATATACTCCTTCCTCATGGAAAACCCTGGATTTTCCTGCCATGACAGGTGGTTCCAAAAAGTGTTCGTCACCCCCATTTTTGGAATTGATCGACATGCCCAAATTCAGAAGGTAAACATGCCAATGAAAACCTTCATCAAGCATGTCATTTGTGTTGTTCTTATTGTTTTTATTGCACTTTTTGCATTGCCTCAATGCCTGTGCACAAGATGTTGTCATTTTTACAGTGTGTATGCAAACTTGAGGAACAGGGAACTGTGCATACTATTCTGGCCTGGTTTTGTGTGAAGGACAAGATGGACAATGCGTTTCTTGACCTTCCACATTTGGGTATGTCAATCAATTCTGAAAATGGGGGTGACGAACACTTGTCGGAACCACCTGTAGTTCTAGTCAGTGCCGTTGAGTGCCACAACTTGCTAGTATTCTCTCTACCTTCTTAAGCTTGGCCCTACTTAAGGGAAAATACACTACTAGGGAGTCTTAGAGAGAAATATTAATGAGATCAAGTGGCATTTTGCTTTCCAATGATGAAGTGGACATGACTACCACTGCTTGACTAGAAAGAAGGCAAAAACAACAAATAATATTCTTGATGATGATGACAACTTTGGAAAGCTGGAAGCACTCATCAAGGATTCTGTTGCAAAGAGGGACAAGAACAAAGGTAAAAAAAACTGCTAAAACAGATGAAGGGGAAAGCAAAGATCATTAAGGGTGAAGTTGGGGAAGGTAGGTTTCATTTTAATTATTCCAGCTTCCCAAAATGAAAGCAAGTTCAGTTCAGAGAACTTCAGACACATCATGGCAGCCCCACAAATTTGACATGATTTCAACCTATTGGAACCGAGTATAGGTTTTCCTGGCCTTGCTCTCGTTAAGTCTTTGCACAGTCTTCCTTCAAGCACGTGGCCATAGCGTAAACACCATGGGTCTCAAAACCCAGCAGCTACAAAACGGAAGCAGTTGTATCGGCATGACAGCATTTGTCTGTTTGAGAGCTCAACAACAGGTACTGATGCTCATCAGCCAATGATTGTACACATAAAGAGTAACTCAATTGAATAGCACAGATCTTGTGTATCTCAATGAAAACTGTGAATGATCAAGCCCCTTATCATCAAAATAGCCAGCCAAACACACCATTTCCTATATAAACGCCTAAGACCATGTAGTCAATGCCATGCCAGCGTTGATGACTGAGAAAGCGATCAATGCTGCTTTTGCTACAAGAGGTATGGGCTGACTGTCACAGTTCTTCACAGAGACAAGGCCACGCCATTGATAGATGCTGTTCCTAGCTATCCAACATGATATTGTGGATGCTTAGACTAGACAGAGAACAGGATGACAAACCACCAGTGCTTATGCATGAACAATGCCTTCCTCATTTGCTCTGTTATGCAGTGCAGTCACTTTGAAACTCTAAGATCTGCATCACATCATGAAAACGAGACAAATCTTACATTTGCATACATTTAATTGTAAGAAATGAAATATGTAAATTATATGCAAGCCTTGTGGGTAATATTACATGCTATTTCTCTGGTCGGCACTTACAAGACCCACAAGACTTGTCAAATCTCACAAGACTTATGGAGATTGTAATCCTCCATGATTCTTGTCAGACATTACCAGACCTACAATTACATGTAATTACTTAGGACACCAAGAAGAAAATAGAAAAAGTAGCTTTTTGCTTTTCTTTTGCTCCTTTTATTATTTTATAATATTTCCTAATTTAACTATTTCTCAAATTTCAGATTTCTTAATTTCTCAGGTTTCATTCTTTTTCTTAGTGCTGCAGGTCTTGAACTCATGACCTCTCTCTTATAATTTGCTTAAGGATCTCAATATACTACTAAACTATTTATGCTTAAATACAAGTGCAAGGCCAGTACAGATGAACTATATGGATCTCATTCAGACCTGGACTTAGAAAACACGTCAAGATGTGACACATTGTTATACCTTGCTTGCTTCCACCACTATCATGTGCACTCTTTTTGCCACAAAATTTCTCCAGCACTAGGCTGACCTGTCCAAGACAATCTTCCAGCAGTGGCACTTGCTCTCCATGGAGGAACACAAGTACTGGGACGACCTTGCAAAGTAGTGCAAGAGGGAGCATGAAAAGATATATACTTGGTACGTCTATCAGGCCACACACACTATCAAGGAGAAAAAGGGAAAAGCAGAGTCAACAGTGGGTGGGAAGGTGAGGAAGGAGAAGGATGGGAAGAAGGAACATTGTGACCATACCAAGTCGAGCAGCCATGTGCGCAGTTCTGGCATGCATGCCTGCAACAGTTCCTTGCACTCCACCACCAGCACCACCAGCACCATGAGTGTCTCCTCATCTGCATTGACTGCCAACTCAGAGGACTTCAGCGAGCTCAACTCACTCTCCACCAACGAGTCTCCTTATGGTCCATATGGCTATGTGAACAGCAGGTGCAGCAGCGTGCACAAAGTTGAGATGGCAGATCTTGCAGACTTCAATATGAGCGAATCAGAGGGATTGCAGCACCAGGGTCAAGGTCAGATGTTCTTGCTCCTTCTGAGCCTCTCGATGCCCATGCTCTCTGGTGCATCTGGTTCTGGATCAGGAGTGAGCCTTGTGATTGACACGCCTCTCTCAAATCGGGCCTGCTCAACATGTCTTCCTACTCACACTTGCACCACAGTAGACATGGGCACGGACACAGACACTTGCTTTCTGTGCAAATCCCAACTCAGACTACCCTGAGCCTAGTTCCTGGACTGCTTAGTTTTGTCCCCCCACAGAACCATCACTCAATGAGTGCACTGGGTGCACTGATGCCACCGACAATGCCAGCTGACCTCTACCTGCCTGTGCCTCCTACAATCAAGATCCTGAGGCTGCTCAAGATGGCACCTGGTTCAAACAGTAGCTTGGTGGTTGGCTTGTCTGCGATGCATGAGGGCAGTGAAGGTGAGCAGCAGATGCAGATGAATGGCCATGGCCAGCAAAGACAAGGGGAATTTGGTAGGATGAATGGTTTCCAGTTCCTGAACTCACATCTGCAGTCCATGAGCTATGGTATGCCAGGGCAGGTCCCTGGTTTCTCAACTACTAGCAGCAAGATGCAGGTGTGTTTTTTCTGCTTTTCATTGTAGCACATCTCAATGTCTGATCATTTCTTGTTGATCATAAAGCATAACTTTGTATTTTGTGTCTATGAGGAGCAGGTGCCTGTCACTACTAAGCCTCACCCTTGTGTGATCATAATAAAAATATTGTTGCTTAAGACTCATCATGCCCTTCTGTGCAGATGTATTCAAATCCAAATAATTTTATTGTGCATATAATTAATTATAAAGTGCATAAAGTACTTGTACAAGCTTACAATTACAGCCATTTTCATAAGTCCTGCGACACATGCATTTCATGTAAAATGAGCTGTGTCTGAGCCAAAACATCAAAAAACAGAATAAATGTTGATTTTCTCTGTAAATTCTGCACAGTACCTGCTCATTACTGCCCTTTTCAGAAGTATTGTCGCACATCAAATTCATGTGGTTTTGACGCGTCTTGTGGCATAACTGCAGAAATTCGAGTAAATGACGATTTACTGTGTCAATTCCTCACAATACATGTTCACTAAGCACTCAAAAAATTGTACTTGCTCATCCAAATCCGAATCTGTAAAAATATCTGGGGTTAGATGAATGTTTTTGTCAAAATAAGTCAAACAATGTTGACCAGCCCTGTTTCTACACCTCACTCTCACTAATGCAAAAATCATACCCCTTTCCTCTCATCCCATAAAGTTTTTTTCTCCACCTGTAAATTAGGTTTAGATGTATGGCAATCCCATGCATAAGTTTGGTGTCATTCTGTGCACTATTTGTGGTGTAATGGGGATGTTTCTGTTCTTTGGACACCTGCTCTCACCTGGTTTTGGACAGTCCATTTCATACAGCTCTGCCAATTTGACAGGTAAAAATACAAAACTTCTTGCATTACATAGACAATCCTATCTACTACAGCCTGATATATAGTGTGGTGTGAATAAAGACTTATTCATGAATTTCCTTTTTTTTCTTCTTTTAAAATTCATGGAATGTAGAGCTGAGTTGGGAATAAAGGAGAGCATTAGTGTGAATGCCGGCATGTCCCGCATGCCCTCATTGTCCTTGTATTCACACATGTCAGACGTCACCCACCGAAACTCGTACCCACTGAAATCAAGCACGAAAGCAACGCTCGCCCCGCCCAAATTGCACCCAAACACACGTGCACTGAGCCCCGCCCGGCCTTGGCACCACAAATGAGATGCTGCAGGTGGTGCACAGTATACTGCCTATCCAGAGGTGGAGATGCCAGGCCAGACATCCAACAGCAGCGGCAGCCATGCTGCGAGGTATCATTGCCCACTGTCTCATGCATACGGCAGGCAGGTGAGTGTACCTGTTGAATCCACTGATCACTACTCTTCCACCTCAGCCTCAGCTGTGCAGATGATGGCAATGGCAAGCCATGCACAGACACTCCCTGGGGCTGCACATCGCTGGCATGTGAGTGCAGTGATGATGGGCCTGGGGCATGTGCAAGCTCGGGGGATGCAGTGTGCGAGGACGCTCCCTGTAGACGCACTTGTGATGGGGATGGCATGGGCAGCGCAACCAATCCTGAGAAGAATGAGTGAACAGTATGATTATCGGTATCCTGCGGACGACAATGACGATGACGATGACGATGAAGAGGAGGGGGAAGAGGACAAAGAGGGGGGAGAGGACAGAGAGGAGAGTATATCTTCCTGACAGCTGCATGGCCTGTGAAGGAGAAGGCAAAAGAAGCAACGAAAGAACAGAAGAAAGAATGCAGTAGCATGGACCATGTGTGTGGATTGATGGCACGCAATGTGCTGGGTCGTCTGAGCGTTGTGGAGATCCCGATGCCACTGAAAGGTGACTGTACGGTCTACTGGCAGACTTGGACCTGGTTGAGTTCGGCCACTGGGGGTTCACTCTAATGTGTCTGATGGAGGGGATAGTGTCAGGAAGTGTAGGGAAGTGTAGGGGAATACTCGGGGCTAGGTGTTGACTCAAGGACGTGAGTACAAAGGATGACCGGCAAAACGTGCCTAAATGTGGTCAGAGAACAAAGAGTGACTATGATCTTGACAACCCGGGCTTGGAAACTTGCCAGTGAAGACAGTAATCGAAACGATTCGTCGAGAAGATTCTGAATCTGAAAAGATCTCGAGATGCAGTGCAGAATTGACGGAGATATGGCAGTTGCACTGGTTGCGGCTAGTGGAACGCACGGAACTCCCGGAACCAAAAGCTATTTTTGTAGCTCTACGACGCGGGCTCGGAATCGTGCAAGAAAAGACAGTGTCCGAAAGCGATTTCCGACGAGGTTAAGAATCTGAAGAGAGCTCGAGAAACGGTTAAGAATTGAGAGCGATATAGCGAAAGCAAGATTTGGCCAAAAACGGGACTCAAGACGGAACGGACGGAATGGATGGAACGATACTGAACGGTGACGGAGACAAGAACTAAAGACTGGGACTGACTCAGGGCAAACAAACTTCCCCTTTTTTGAGACATTTACATGAGTGTTTAAATAACCAACAGAGGGTTGAGCCTCTGAGCGGCGTACAAAGGACACAAAGACAGACCGGAGGCTCTAGCCAAACAACACCAAATAGCCGGAACTCGGAGCCGTAACTTGAGAACATGAGTAATTAAGCTTTGGGAGGCTTGGAACAATACCAGATGTGACCCAAAACGGACTTCGGTAGCTCACCGGTGCAGAACCAAGCTGTATGCATCGAGTTAATCCTGCCAAACACTGAAACTGTCCTGAAATGCGTCAGGGATACTTGTAAGACTGTCCTGAGTTGAGTCGAACCTAATAGAGCCAATTCTGAGGCTAGCGGCATCGGGATCTCCACACTGCTAGCCTCAGAATTGGCTCTATTAGGTTCGACTCGACTCAGGACAGTCTTACAAGTATCCCCGATGCATTTCAGGACAGTTTCAGTGTTTGGCAGGATTAACTCGATGCATACAGCTTGGTTCTGCACTGGTGAGCCACCGAAGTCCATTTTGGGTCACATCTGGTATTGTTCCGAGCCTCCCAAAGCTTACTTACTCATGTTCTCGAGTTCCGGCTCCGAGTTCCGGCTGTTTGGTTTTGTTTGGCTAGAGCCTCTAGTCTGTCTTTGTGTCCTTTGTACGCCGCTCAGAGGCTCAACCCTCTGTTGGTTATTTAAACACTCATGTAAATGTCTTAAAAATAGAAGTTTAGTTCCCCGAGTCAGTCCCAGTCTTTAGTTCTCGTCTCTGTTGCCGTTCAGTGTCGTTCCATCCATTCCGTCCGTTCCGTCTCGAGTCCCATTTTTGGCCAAATCTTGCTTTTGCTATATCTCCCTCAGTTCTTAACCGTTTCTCGAGCTCTCTTCAGATTCGTAATCTCATCTAAAATCGCTTTCGAATACTGTCTTGTCTTGCACGATTCCAAGCCTGCGTCATAGAGCTACAAAAATAGCTTTTTGGTTCCAGGAGTTCTGTGCGTTCCACTAGCCGCAACCAGTGCAACTGCCATATCTCCGTCAATTCTGCACTGCATCTCGAGATCTTTTCAGATTCAGAATCTTCTCGACGAATCGTTTCGATTACTGTCTTCACTGGCGAGTTTCCAAGCCCGGGTTGTCAAGATCATAGTCGCTCTTTGTTCTCCAACTGCATTTAGGCACATTTTGCCGGTCATCCTTTGTACTCGTGTCCCCGAGTTGACACCTAGTCCTGAGTATTCCCCTACACTTCCCTACAATTCCTGACACTATCCCCTCCATCAGACATATTAGAGTGAACCCCCAGTGGCCAAACTCAACCAGGTCCAAGTCTGCCTGTAGACCGTACCACCACCTTTCAGCATGATCGGGACCGTGAGGCAAAGGGGAAAGCAAGTGCAAAGTCATGATCACAGTCCCATCGCTCTGCGCCTGTGGACAACTATGGCAAGCAGCAGGAGTATGGTGTCCGCCCAGAGTCTGCAGCGCATTTCGTGCATGAGTGAGGGCAAGAACGAGACGAGGCTTTAAGACACGCATCTGTGCCTGACCAATGCATGGCCCGCCAGCGATGGCTATAGCAACAAGCCAGAACCAGAATGCAAGTTTTGCAGGGTTTGGGATATCCGAGATCATGGAGGAGCCAGGGGACATGCGTCAGTATTATCAATCCCAGCAACAATCCCAACAGCAATCCCAACAATGGTGCCAATGCCAGCGTCAAAGTTCATACCAAGAATGGGAGCGGCCACTGCCAGATGACTTGTCCTCATCAGAGTCATCGAGCAGCTCGAGTGCAAGTGCCGATGAGTTCAACAGGCCACTCGACAGATGTCAGAGTTTGTGAGACAGGGAGCAAAGACAGATTTGGATGCCGCACCCAGCGCAGGTGCACCACCTGCTCGAGCGGAGTGACATGCTTCACGTTGATGACAGTGCTGGTGTGGGTATGGGGATGGCAACAGTGACGCAGGTGCAGGCACATTTGCCCTTGCCCTGCAGCTTGCGCCAGTTGAGCCACACCCTGTCTGTGCGGCCTTCATATGAACAGGTGCATGCCAAGCGTGAACGGGAGTGGACAAAGTTGCTGAATGGGCACCTAATGACTAGACAATCATCGGCATCAGCAGTGGCGGGAATGTATGGGTACGGCACACTGCCTATCATGCCAATGCGCCAGGAGTATGCACATCGTGCAGATGTCCCACAGTCACCGTATGCACCTCAGCCATCATCTGCAGCAGCTGCAGCAATGGTGGATCCTGTGCTGGGATTCCAGATGCTCGCAAGGCTGGCTTACCTGTACCACAGGAACAGCATATCGCTGTCTCCACTGTCACACCATGTGGTGTTGATGCAGCCAATATGCTCACCTGGTATGCTGGTGAGATATCTGTGGCCATCTCTTCTTGAGATGGAGTAGTACTTATAAAGCAAAATGTTGTTCCCAACTTCTGTACTTCAGATGTGCAGACGGTGCATGGTGCTATGGCATGCAGGTCAAAAATAAATCACTACTACAGTGTCAAATCAAGGTGGAGGGGCCCCTAAATAACCAAGGCTGTAGTAGATAGGATTGTCTATGTAATGCAAGAAGTTTTGTATTTTTACTTGTCAAATTGGCAGAGCTGTATGAAATGGACTGTCCAAAACCAGGTGAGAGCAGGTGTCCAAAGAACAGAAACATCCCCATTACACCACAAATAGTGCACAGAATGACACCAAACTTATGCATGGGATTGCCATACATCTAAACCTAATTTACAGGTGGAGAAAAAAACTTTATGGGATGAGAGGAAAGGGGTATGATTTTTGCATTAGTGAGAGTGAGGTGTAGAAACAGGGCTGGTCAACATTGTTTGACTTATTTTGACAAAAAAATTCATCTAACCCCAGATATTTTTACAGATTCGGATTCAGATGAGCAAGTACAATTTTTTGAGTGCTTAGTGAACATTTATTGTGAGGAATTGACACAGTAAATCGTCATTTACTTGAATTTCTGCAGTTATGCCACAAGACGCGTCAAAACCACATGAATTTGATGTGCGACAATACTTCTGAAAAGGGCAGTAAGTACTCAAAAAATAGGCATGGTTCTCAGAAGCAGAAATATGTAAAATAGGGAGCAATACATTGACTGTGTAGGTGGGTGGAGATCAAACAAGTGCAGCCAGTCTGTTCTCTCATACATTTCCACTGAGATTCAAAAATTATGGCTCCTCTACATCTACCTATAAAATTCTTTCCCATGACTGTAAATTAAGCATATGACTATACCAACAGCTCCTGCAAGTCTGAAGCCAATCCATGCAGTATTCATGGTGCAGCAGCAAGGTTTGTGTTTCACTTTGAGCTCTTTCCACCTTCCTCTTCTCACAACAGGTCTTGCAGCACAGGCAAGAAGACTGCTAAGATTATGATTCTTTTTGTGTAATTATCAGACACATAAGCCATCTTCCCTGCAAGTTTCCTGTCCATTCACTTTGTGCTTTGACTGCTACACTCAAATTTCTGTGCATACTACCAACACCTGTGAGCATGTGAGCACATGTTAGCCAAGCCACTGCCATGCAAACACAAAAGCCAACACTCTACTTCCTCCTCCTCTCAGGTCATTCCATGATGGTTTCAGGCAAGGCACTCTCAGATGATGCAAGACACATCATATTCAGACTGTATCAGTCATGACTCTTCACTGTGCATGACCTGGCCAGGGTAATAGATATCCATTGAGCAACAATCCACTGAACTGTTGCTCAACACAAGCACATGAGGCATTTATGAAAGGAGGGCACAAGGACTGGAAGACCAAGGTTGCTTGATTATGTGGATACACAGGTGAGTGCATTTTTTGAATTGTAATGACTCGCTGCAGCTAACTGAACTATAGTATCTCTTGAGCACAATAGAGCATCGCAAGGACCAGTACTTAGACAAGGTGAGGGAGGAGCTAGAAAGGGTAACAGGCAAGAAGGTTTCAGACACTACAGTATGGAGGTCTCTGCACCAGGCTGGGTTCACTCTGAAGACAGTGCAGTGATGCTTATGGCTTTGCATCAGCAAACTTACTCTGCTCAAGATATCAAAAAGGGCACTTGAATGCAGTGAGTCCACTCAGCTCTGGTACAGATTGAGAATGAGATCTCAATATGAGGCAGAACAGCTCATCTTTGTCAACAAGAGTGTGTGTGACCAACATACCTTCTTGAGGAAGAAAGCATGAGCTTTGCAGGGTTATCAGGCATGTCATAAAGTGATCTTTACACAGGGAAAAAGGTGCAATGCTTACCTTTATGACTGCAGATCTGACTGCTTGCCTCTTCTAGGTATTCAATCTTGCCCACAATCACTTCAACTGGTATGCTTGACTGTACAATACTGGAAGGATCCTTCAATGCCACCTCCTTCTCTGCATTTGTCAGGGATCTCTTGGACCACATGCAACCTTGGCTGGCCCAAAACTCTGTTGTGGTGATGGACAACTGCACAATCCACAAGTCACTAGAAATCCACAAACTCATTGAGTCAAGGTTCATCTATTTTGACCTGTTGTGCTGCGATGCAGGGCTCTTACTGATCTGACTCTGCACAGGGGCATGAAGCTGGAATTTCTCCCCACATATTCTCTGAACTTCAACCTGATTGAGCTGGCATTCTCTCTGCTAAAATCTCGACTTCATTGGGTCAAATTCAGTGATGAGGAAATGGATGCTTTGGTATTCACAAAGCTTTACAGTGAAACTATATCTATCAATGCTGCAGACTGTCATGCTTTCTATCATCATTGCGGTTATCTCTGTTAGTGTCAGGTTTCTTCATTGAGTGGATACAGGCTTCCTTGTCACTGTCTCAACTGGTCTAATAATGTAATATATTCTGTCTATATGATGTATACATAACTACTGTTCCTTGATGTGAGAAACATCCTCCTGTGCATATTGAATGATACGATTGAGTAACCCAATGCTTGCCTCCACTTGAGCATTAATAACCATCTTCTCAAGCCTTCCAAATTCTAAGTAAGCCAAGTCATCCAAGTGTTTAACATCATTGGCCTTAAAAACAGGTAGCAGAGACCTGTATTGGTAGTCATTGTGGCCTCTCTCCATGTTATTGTGCAATGATTTAATCCAACTCTGAACAGAAGAGTAATCACATGGCCTGCATTCAGCTACCACCTGGTTATGCATTTGGTAGTACTGGGCAATGACCGGCTGGTTGAAAGGTTGCATTGGCACTACAGTTGCCACTGTTCTGGCTGTCACAGGAGCACTGTTGGGGAGGGATGTTGTAGGCCCAGTTGCTGTGTCAGAGCCAGTTCCTATGCTGGCATTGTCAGCTGCTTTCCACTGCTTGTCCAATACTTTCAGTTGCCTCAGTACTTTGTCCACTTTGACTCTGGGAGTATTCTTATACTGGACAAAGGATGCTTTTAGTCCAGTGAGATTGCACTTTCAATGGACTCACAATCAGTTTTGCATGTTCAATAAGATGTTTGTTGGAATACATAAGATGGTCTTTTGACCCTCTTATTTTACCACAGAGCCTGCTGTTGTATTTATCACATTTGAACACTGCTGTGATTTGCACCATAATCCATTTGAGTGTAGCATTGTAAGCTTCCTTAGCACCAGTGACCCTTGAAGGAGTCATATTCATTCTAGTCGCACTTTGCTGTTTATTGCTGTTCCCATTGTTCCCATATATATTCTTCACTGCATGTCAGGAACCACTTTATACATCAAATACTATAGATGAACCTGATTACTGAGATTCTGAATGACAATTCCAGGGTTTTCATTACCTCATTTCTTCTTCTTTTCAGCTGCTCAATGCCTGTGAACTCATTTGAACAGTGCATTCAACTGGTCTTATGTATCCAAATATTCTGGTTCAAGCTTTGTCCCAGACTTCACAGACCAGCAAGCTGTGTAACCAAGTTGGTTGAATGTAGAACAGCCCTGGGTGATTGAAACTGCTTCATTGATCAAATCAGCCAGTGACATCTTGGAGTTGATCTTCATGTCTTGCACACCTGTACTGTCATGAATTTTTATCATGACTTCCAGTTCAGGCTTTTTCTCTACAGCAGGTGTCAATGTGATCCATCCATAAGCTTTTGCATGTCCAAGGGAGGGAGTATTCCAGTCTATGTACTCATCAGCTATACTTTTCTTAGCCACAGCCTTAGGCAACAATGAATAGAGGTTTTGTACCATCATCAAGATGGAAAGAACACTCATCAGGCTTGTCAGGAGAGTCAGGAATTTCATTGAAGGCTGATCTGTCATCGTCAAAACCCTGCATTTCATTCATAGTGTCATTCAAGCCAAGTCCTAAAGCCTGAATGATGTCTGCAATGGATATATCCCTCTGATCTTCAGACGAATGCTCCTATTCAACTGTATCCTTGTCATTGCCCTTCTTGCACAGCTATAGGCATGAAAACCAGTCAGAGAGAGCATTTGCATCAAATTTCACAACTCACAGTTTGGTGGGTTAGCTTTGCTGTTGTAGCATATTTCTTTCCACTCAATTTTGACTGCTTTTTTGTAGGAGTTTTGGGGACCTGATTGGGAACTTTATTTTTCCTAGGATGACCAACAAGGTGTTTCTTCATCTGCACAGCTAATTCAGCAGCTAGTTCTTTGCCGTCTTTGAGATTTTTGGACTTCTTTCTGACATGTTGAGGTGGCATCATGGGGTTAGGAAAAGAAACGCAATAAAATTTCATTTAGAGCATCAGATATTTTTGCTTACTAAATATTTTGGTGCCTAGGCCTCCCAAAAGATGTTGGCAACCTCTACCTCCTTCATGACTATTGCTTTCATGCCAAATGAGCCACTGTGGACCAAGTTTGAAGGTAGGGAACTGGCTATCCCAATGTGGCAAGAATACAAAAAGAGAGTTCAGAGCATCAAAATGCACTGGTCTTATCTTTATCTCTCATCCTTCTCCTCCTATCCCCATCAGTCTTGCTCTCCCACCTCATCACTCACCCCTATAAGTACCCATTGCTATGAAAGGACAAGCTGGATGGCATCCTATGGATCCTTCCAGTGACATAGTCATGGTTAATGGTACAGAATAGATTGCCACATTCTAAGTCTTTGGTGGCTTACAAACAGGCACTTTGTGTAGCACCCAGTGAAGTTCATGATCATGAAGACACCATAGAAGACTCTGAGCAGTTGCAAGAGGTGCCATCTGGTAAGCATATGTCTTTCCTGGTAAGTTCCATGGGCCCTTCTGATGTGACATCAGATAAAGTTTCTTCTGAAGAACCTGCAGAGAATGATTCAAAAGGAAAGGGAAAGAAAGTGGCTCGAGAGAGTTCAAGGGAGGAATCTAGTCATAGTGTTAGGCAGGAGTCCGGGAGATGGCTCAGACTGGGCAGGCCTTGGCTGACTGTCATCTGGGACGTGCTATACTCGAGTGGGGACTTGGGACATGCTGTACTCAGACTAGGTCGTCACAGAGATAAGAGGATTAATACAAGTCTAGACTAATACAAGGGGAATGAGTCTCACCTAGGTCGTTACGGAGGTAAGAGGAAAAGCAGAACAAGGAGTTCATATAATTCCTGATGTCTTTTATAGTAGTGACCATAAGACTATGTTATCTAAGATTACATAAATGAGTGGAATGGAACAAATAAAGGTCATGTGAAAGGGGTGTGGGAAATGATTGAAAAGATGATTAAATATAATGGAAAGGGGCGATTAAAATAAAAGAAATAGCAAAAAGGAAAATAAAAGAAAAGGGGAAGATTTGAGTCCTAACATTACCCTCCCCCTCAAGGTTGGGCATCCCGACCAACCATGACTGTAGTTGTGTGGCTCAGTGTCAACAAAGATTAGCTGGAGGTGTTGTTGAGGGATTTCGAGTTTACGAGGTGTGCCAGGGTGTTTTCAATAGAACTCTGTGATCACCTCCTTTGTGTTCTTGCCAAAGTCTGTCTCGGGCTGCCAAGTCAGTTCATTATAGCTGACCCACTTGATGAGGTACTGTAGGTTCCCTCAGTGTAGGTGTGAGTCTAGAACCTCCTCGATCTCATACTCCTCCTTGTTGTCAACGATGTCAGATGGTGGCGGTGGTGGTTGTTTCTGGCTTTCGAAAGACGACTTGATGGCAGGTTTCAGCAGGGCTCCTCTAGACCAAGTGAAGGTGAGTCAACAGTGATAACGTACACTGGGGATGAGCCTGGGTGAGGTTCTGCTTTTATATTAGGTGGGAGTCCGGGAGATGGCTCAGACTGGGCAGGCCTCAGCTGACTGTTGTCTGGGACATGTTATACTTAAGCGAGGACTCAGGACATGCTGTACTCAGACTAGGTTGTCATGGAGGTAAGAGGATTAATACAAGTCTAGACTAATACAAGGGGGACGAGTCTCACCTAGGTCATTGTGGAGGTAAGAGGAAAAGCAGAACAAGGAGTTCATGCGATTCCTGATGCCTTTTATAGTGGCAACTGTGAGACTATGTTATCTAAGATTACATAAATGAGTGGAATGGAACAAATGAAGGTCATGTGAAAGGGGTGATTAAAATAAAAGAAATGGCAAAAAGGAAAAGAAAAGAAAAGGGGAAGGTTTGAGTCCTAACACATAGTAGCTGTAAGTACTATTTATACAATTGCTGTGAGATTGTCCTGATGCATCTGTGCACTATTTTTCAGCATCTGAAAGTGCAGTGCTAAAGAAACAGCTTGCTCAAGTGAAGGTATCACAGTCCTATGATGAAGTTGTGGTAATTGCAGAGGCAGCTGTTGCTAAGTGTGGTCAGATTGAGGAAAAGTCAAAGTGGCATAAAAAAATTCTTCACTCCAGAAAAGATTATGATTCTCTCTTGGCTAAGATAAACCAACTCCAGTCAGAAATCCACACAAGCAAGGCCACCATGCTTTGAACTATTCAAGAGAATGCTGCAGCCAGCAAGGTGCATTCTTTGAAGACCCAGGTCAGCCTTATTATTGTCACAGATCAGGTTAATACATTGGAGAATAAAAGTGAACAAAGCAAAATCAATGTATGTCAAGTAGAAGATAAAATACATGGTGTACTTAGTCTTCATATGGATGCTATTCTCAGGGTAAAGCTCCTTCTCTAGCATCACTCTACTTGATTCTCACATTCTGATTTAGGAGCCTGAAGTGGTGGATAAGTTATACCTTCAAAAATTACTTGAGGAAGGAAAGATTATACTCCTTATAGGCTTCAGTGTTGCAAAGTGTGTCCTGCAGATTGCCTACTGCTTGGGAAACACTTCAAATAATGTGGATGACTGCAAGCCTAAAAGGATTCATTATTTCATCCCGATTGACCACTCTCATAAACAGCAAAACACAGTGTATGACCTGTGGTCATCCAAATGGGTCTTGAGGGAGCTTGTATGGCATGCTCAAACCTCAAAGGCAGGCCCTAGCAAGCCCTTTGAGACAGTCAAATCAATTGCCAATATAACAAAAGAGTACACATTCAATCTTGGGCAACTCTATCTGAAATATGACAAAGAGAAGGCACTCCAAAACTTGCACAACTTGGTAGTTGCTTTTATGCTTGCTCATGAATGGCCAAAATTCTGGGAGATGAATGCTTCACTTTCCTTTGCTGTGAGGGTAGAACAGGCAGGATATGTAGATTGCAAACCTTTCTGTGGCTGGGCCAAATTCAATGATACAGATCCTTATATTCTGGTGGAAGTTATTAGGAGTGGACTTCTGCAGGCATCCAAGATATCCAGAGAGCTAGAGGAGAAACATGAGACTATGAGCAAAATCGAGAGTTTCGTGGGTCATGATGCAATATGGATTTTTGATCAGTATCAGCAAAAGTATAAAGAGAGTTGGCATGAAAGAGGCTCTGCTCACTACTCCACGCACTCCTCCCAACTCTCAGATGTGGGTGAACATTGCTCTACCCCTCGCAATACTGTATTGGGCATGCAATCTGATTTGAAAGGGAGACTTATGTGTGATTTTGTCAACTGAATTGCATACATACTTTGTCTCACCTTCAGGTAATGAAAAGAGGATGTGGATATCTTGTTTAGCACTTCCCTGATACTAGGACTGGAGAGAACAAAAAAATATGATTTGAAGTCGGCTGATAGTTGAATGAGAGAATATGCCAATCTTGTTGTGGGTGCTCATAATGAAGCGAGCTTGTTGTTATTAAGCGGGAGTCCAGGAGACAACTCGGACTGGGCAGGCATCAGCTGACTCTTGTCTGGGACGTGCTATACTCGAGCGGGAACTCGAGACACGCTGTACTCAGGCTAGGTCATTGTGGAGGTAAGAGGATTAATACAAGGTAAACTAATACAAGAGCGGATGAGTCTCACCTAGGTTATCATGGAGGTAAGAGGAAAAGCAGAACAAGGAGTTCATGTGATTCCTGGTCCCTCTTATAGTAGCAACTGTGAGACTATATTATCTAAGATTACATAAAGGAGTGGAATGGAATGAATGAAGGTCAGGTGTCAGGGAGTATGGCAAATGATTGAAAAGACAGTTAAATATAATGAAAAGGAGCGATTAAAAGAAAGGAAATGGTAAAAGGGAAAATAAAGAAAAGGAAAAGTTCAAGTTCTAACAGTTGTATAGAGAACTGGATGACCTAGTACAACTCACAGAGGCCAGTGCAATAGAGGGCAGTGTGAAGCAATCACTCTCCATGAATTACAGGTATCTTGGGGCATATATGCCTTTCATCAAGGACCTGTCTGCACTATTGGCAGCTCTCAAGCTCTTGGAGGATGGAATTGCCAACATTCTATTGCAGGAAGATAGCTATGAGTTACTCATATCTGTGTTACATAGAGGTGCCCATGAGATGTCCAAGCCTGTGGAATCTTATGCAGCTGCAATAAATGCATTGGAGGAGCATAGTGTTTTGCAGGGGAAGTTTAAGGAGTGTGCTCCACATTTCAGAGCAATTTTGGCCATCCAGCAGGGAATCAACTTGCATAATAGTATCTCTGATAGACCTATTAGTGTAGGGTTACCTCTTCCATATGTAGAGAATGCGGGGTGATGTAGAGTACTAACAAGCAGCCAACCACTGCAGATCTCTCTAGAGGCCATCCATTGCATGTTCCGACAGGTATTGACATGTACCAGACTCAGAATGGTTTGCCCGATGTGTACTAGACACATGATGATTTGCCTGACATCACATCAGCGGATCACTAGGAAGATCCCCCTGGCAATTTGGAATGTACCAGAAGGCTTATGTCATTGGAGTCAGTTGGGACATGTACTAGAAATCTGCCTGATGATAGGTGACGACTCACTGATTGGAGGATCTCAGTTCCAGTGAAGCTGTGATATGACCAGATGATGGACCAAGGCAAATGGAGAAGTTATCATATGGACATGTTTTATTTTGAATTTCTATATTTCTCTTATGTTCTAAGTGTTTTCTCTCCGATGCTCTATGTTTCACCTGGTATGTGTTAGGACTCAAACCTTCACCTTTTCTTTTATTTTCTTTTTACCATTTCTTTTACTTTAATTGCTCCTTTTCATTATATTTAACTGTCTTTTCAATCATTTCCCACACTCCCTGACACCTGACCTTCATTCGTTCCATTCCACTCCTTTATATAATCTTAGATAACATAGTCTCACAGTTGTCACTATAAGAGGGGCCAGGAATCGCATGAACTCCTTGTTCTGCTTTTCTTCTTACCTCTGCAATGACCTAGGTGAGACTTGTCCCTTCTGTATTAGTATATATTGTATTAATCCTCTTACCTCCATGACGAACTAGCCTGAGTAAGTGTGTCCTAAGCTTCTGCTTGAGTTATAGCATGTCCCAGACAACAGTCAGCTGATGCCTGCCCAGTCCGAGTTGTCTCCTGGACTCCCACCTAACATAAAAGCAGAACCTCCCCAGGCTCATCCTCAGCATACATCGTTGCTGTCAACTCACCTTCACTTGGCCTAGAGGAACACTCCCCTTGACAGGCTCAACATGTAAACCCCCTGAACAACAACCCTCAACCCTGCCCAGACGTTCTCGGATGTTTGTGTATTACATAAACCTTCCAACCGACTTTTCCTGACTATTACCATATTTGGACACCAATTTGACCTTGGACAAGTTACTGTCCCAATTAAGAAACCCTTTCCCATCCTAGCTCTCTGCGTCACACTCTGGTGGAGAATGCACCTGACATGGACATGGGTAACTAGATGAGTGCAGACGTCTTCAACACTATCATTTGTCATCTCATTTGGTTCCTTCCACCTTGTAATCAACTTTGCCGATGAACCCATTTAATGTTGGTGTAACCCTGGATCAAACACTCAACCAATCCCTGTTCCCCTGCTATCTTAATCAAAATAGATCTCACAGAGGAACAGCATCAGGCCCTACCTGAGACAAGCCAGTTTGATGAAGAATGACACATATACATTGTAACCTCAAGGGAAGGTGTCACCTATGAGCTCTGGTGGAGTGATATTTGAAGGGCATGGTATTCAACAGAGCTGGATAGTGCGACCAGATTCAGGTGGCACCCAGCAACCCAATCATCACCTGTGATATCAACAACATCTGTCAGTCTTCCCCCAACACCAGGACCATACTAGGAAACCCATAGAGACTCATCGCTGCTCACCCCCCCTGAACCTTCGACACCTACATCTGAACTGACGATGTCGATGAGCTTCAGCCAACAACAGCTGGAGCAGATCGCAGCAATTGTTGTAGGTGCCTTCACTCATCAGGTGGCAAACACCTCGGCTAGTCAAGGTACCGCCCCGACCCCCATTATCAACATTGCCTGGCCATGTGAATTCACTGGCAGTGATGACTACCTTGACTTCAGGCACAAAATCCTCCTTTTTGTCTCAGCAAACCCAAGCAGGTACCCATTGTTAGCAAGTAAGATCTACCTCATGCTCTCATACCTGAAAGGAGGCAATGCATCGATATGGGTGCAGAACTATGTCGAAGAATTCACAAAGAATAGTGTAGTCAATCTGATGGAGACCTGGACAAAGTTCCAGCAGCATCTGGACACATTGTTTGACAATCCAAACCACAAGGCAAAGGCCCTTGTGAAGATGTATACATTGACCCAGAAGGACCTCATGGCGGACGAGTTCTTCCAGAAGTTCAATGTTTTGCATATGAAGGCAGGCATGATGGACACTGCACATGACTTTGACATCTGCATTCAGCTTCAACAAACCTTGAGCCTTGAGGTGGTCCAAGGAGTCCTATGATTGACACCAGTTCCAACAACGTATGAGACATGAAAGAAGAAGGCCATTGAGATCGATCATGTTGAGCAACAAGTATGCGACATCCAGAAAGGGTGCTTCAACTACCCTCAGCTGCCCATCCCTCCATGTCAGCAAGTGGTGTGACAGCCTCCTGTCCAGCAATAGTCCAGCACTCCTCATGTCAACAAGTACGATGCAACCAGTGTGACCTTCGGCAGTGCTAGCCAACTGATGGATGTCTCAATGAACAAGGTGCAACAATGAGGAGCATGCTGGCTCTGCAAACAGCCAGGCCACTACTGGGTGCAGTGCCTGCAGGGTAGACCGGTCATACAGCAAATGCTGAGGATAATGGATCTGTCAGAGCTTCACCTCTTTGTAGACAAGCTTGCCACAATGAAGGAGTCAGCGTTCAAGGAAGTCACAGACACTCAAAGGATGACAGTGGAGGACTATGTGGAAGAGAACAATGGCAAAGAGGTCATCGACTCACAGGATTTTGTGAGTGGTCAGGCATAGCCACTGGGGCAACTGACTGAGAAGTTCAAAGGGTCTTAAGCTTGGACTTGTTTAAAATATAGCCAACCGCCTGTACAATATGTAGATGCAAATGGCATTGATGGCTTTTCTGACTATGAAACCCTGACTGGTATGAATGAATACGAAGAGAATGAGAAACTGTTCATGAGAGGAACTGGTGGACACTAGCTGGACCTTCTTCTAACTGTCAGACAAGGGGTGGTGGGTGAAGTAAGAGAGGTGGATGCACACGCACTCATGGATTCGGGGTGTACTGGATTGTGCATCAACATGGTGTAGTGCTCGATTCGTGCTTAGGTGTCAGCTGTCCCAGCATACCACCCGCTTTATTTATTATTATATATAGATACACACCCCATAAATATGGTCAAGCACTTCGTTTCATCACTGTCTATCTTACACTTCACATTTCACGTGCTTGAATGGTCACACTCAGCCATTTGAGTGTCAATATACCTTCAAAGCTCTCATATTGTCCCTTAGTAACCTCATAAATACCTTCGAAATACTTTCATACACCCATTCTAACACTCATACCACTTCCTATTCACACTCAAATACTTCGTTTCCTTTATATTCATTCCATATCCCACTATATACACACTCAAGCACTCTTTCCACTTCATATTCACTTGTTTGAATGCTTGTAGCACAGCCGGATCATGTGTTTGGGGACAGGGAAAGTGTGGTATGTGAGCATGGGTCGCTTGAACAGTTCTCGGGCTGTCGATGGTCAATGTATCATGCTCAAACGACCGGATTCTGTTGTTCCCTAGGTTCTCCATGCTGTTCAAGCATTATTTATCATCGTCTATCACTCCCATGATGTGCATTCATCACCATCATGCCCTTAGGGACATTCGGGGACATTCGAGCAGAGTTGTTTGGAGCATACATGATAAGTTTCTTGGTTTCATTGGTCTCTTCATTGATGTTGAATCATTATTCCCCTTTGAGTCCATGATTTATCATGGACTCGAGTCATTTCATCCCAAACACATGATTATTCTGACTCATTTGTGTACTGCACACACTCTTCTACTTCCATATGTACGTTCGACTTCAGTACCAAGCTCATTTCACCTACAGTATAAATAGTGCACACCTTTGTACTCATTCTACAGAGGGAATACAGCCCCCAGTTCACTCCACAGTACAAATTTCGAGTCCCATAAGCCATCCGCACCTTCAGATTGTCTCTGCTCAGCTCTATCAAACCTCCTCGACTGCTCAAACAGTGCGTTCAATTTGGCACATACACTCAAAGTCGATATTCCAAGCCTTTGAGCCCCAGGCACACCCAACAGGGTACCATAACTGCATATCCCCATCACTCTACACATTTGTTATCTACTAAGGAGCCAATTGAGCGTGTTGGAACACATATAAGGGTATTCGAGCACATTTTTGAGCCCGTTCGAATGCTCGACAAGCATCGTCCGGAGATGTAAACCACTTGAAGAAGATTGACACAGCCCCACACCTACCTCAACTTCAGACTTCAACCATTCAAGTCACAGGGTCTGTGTTGGGAGCTCGATTCTAATGAATCTAAGCAATTTGGCAAAGCCTCTGGACCAGGAGAGCCACCGTTTCAAATGTTTGATCACTCTGTTTCTATTTGGTTGTCCTTCCTCGACTATCAAGTCACCACAGTCTCCCTTGGGAAGAATATAGATTCGCCCTCGAGTCAACCATTCGGTCCACAAAAGAGTCTGCATCACGATAGCGGGCTTCATAGAATGATATGGACTGGAGACGAAATGCTACATTCATCCCCTCATGGTGCTCAATGCTGATGGCACACCTAACAAAGCCGGCTTGATCAAAAAATACATCAATGTTGAATTGATCATCAGACACCATAAGGAAAAGATTGTGCTTGCAGTGACATCACTTGCATTGTCAAATATCTTCCTAGGCTATGACTGGCTTTGACAACATAACCCTGAGATCAACTGGCCATTGGGTTCAATTGAATTCACCCATTGCCCAACTGAGTGCATGATAAAGAAGAGTGAGGTGGAAGAGATAAGGAGGGTGCAAAAAGTGCGAATGGACAAGGTGTCCTGGCCCGCATATTTCAATGACTATGCTGATGTCTTCTCAGAGAAAGGATTTGAGAAGCTACCAGAACATCAACCCTGGGACCATGTCATCAACCTGAAGCCTGACTTCAAGCCTAGCGACTGCAAGATCTATCTGCTGACGCTGACAGAACAACAGTCATTGAAGGACTTCCTTGATAAGAACCTGAAATCTGGCAGGATATGCAAATTGATTTCGCCAATGACTTCTCCCTTCTTTTTCATCAAGAAGGCTGACAAGTCCCTATGCCCAATTCAGGATTACTGGAAGCTCAATGAAGGTATGATAAAGAATAAGTACCCTCTCCCCCTCATCAATGAGCTCGTCAACAAGGTCAAGAAGGCAAAGTTTATCACCAAACTTGACCTTTGCTGGGGATACTACAACATCTGGATCTGTGAAGGTGATGAATGGAAGGCAGTGTTCCACATGAACATAGGTCTCTTTGAACCAACAGTGATGTTTTTCAGTTTTTACAATGTGCTGGCAATGTTCCAGGCATTCATAAACCATATCTTCAAGGACCTGATATACGCAAACCTGATCATCATTTATCTCGACAACATTCCTATCCTCTCTAAAACCATAGAGGAACACATTGAGACATCAAGGCATGTACTTCAGATCCTTTGAGAGAACAGCCTCTACCTGAAACCGGAGAAATGTGAGTTTGATGTCAAGGTCATTAAATATCTCAGTCACATCATCAGTAATGGCGAGCTTAAGGCTGACCTGGCAAAGACAGAAGTGATCACTAGCTGGCCTACTCCATGCAACCTGAAGGAACTTCAAAAGTTCCTTGGCATGGGCAACTGGCTAAGGTGATTTATTAAGGACTACAGCAAGGTGGTCCAACTGCTAACATCGCTGATGGGAAAAAAGGGCTGAGTATGGGAGACTGAATAGCAGGAAGTGTTCGAGGAGCTGAAGCATCACCTCAGCTCATCTCCAGTCCTGGCAATCACCAATGATGAGGGCCCTTTCCACATAGAGGTGGACTTGGTGAGCTTTGCACTCAGAGGCATGTTGTTGCAGAAGCAGGAAAGCAAGTGGAGGGTCATCACCTACAGGTCAGAGGTACTCCTGCTTGCAGAACAAAACTATGAGATCTATGACAAGGAGATGCTCGCAATTGTTTTGGCACTCAAGGAGTGGAGACAGTACCTTCTTGGTGCCCATCACAAGATTGAGATCTGGTCTGACCATGCCAACCTCATGTATTTTAGGTCAGTGCAGAAGCTGAGCTATTGTCAAGCTTGCTGGCAGACAGAACTTGAAGAATTCAACTTCCACCTCGAACACAAGTTGAGGAAGACAATGGGCAAGGCAGACCTGCTGTCATGCAAGGTGGGCTACAATGAAGGCAAGGATGATAATGACAGCATCGTGTTCATCAAGGGAAAGTAGTTGAATTGTGGAGTGGTGAGAACATCATGTAATGAGGTGTTGGAAAGGGTGGGTGAAGTGCAGAGGGCACAGGATAAGTCAGAGAGGCCAACGGGACTGACAGAAGTTGATGGACTGTGGCAGATGAAGGGAAAGGTATACATTCTGTTGATATTGAAGGAATCAGTGCTGTGAGAGTGCCACGACTCCATCCTAGTAGGATATCCTGGAGCATTGAAAATGGTGAAGCTTGTATGTCGCAACTTCTGGTGGGCCTCAATGTTCTCAGATGTGAGATTGTATGTCCGAGGCTATGACCGTTGCCAATGAATAAAGGCACTTAGGACATCAAGGTCAAGACCACTCTATCTGAATGTGGTTCCTGAGGGTCCTTGGGAGATTGTCATGGTTGATCTCATTGGAGAACTCCCAGACTCAAAGGGACACAATGCTATCTGCGTCTTCATGGACAGATTCTTGAAGCAGATACACTTGATCCTGACGATAACAAAGCTTTTGGCTGAAGGCATGGCTCAACTGTACCGGGATCACGTCTTTCATCTGCATAGTCTACCTAAGAAAATCATCCATGACCATGGCACACAGTTTGATGCCTCAATGATGAAGGAGCTGTATAAACTCCTGCACATCGAAGGGAACCTGTTGATGGCGTACCACCTGCAGATGGATGGTCAGATGGAATGCGTTAACCAAGAGCTTGAGCAGTATCTTCAACTCTTTGTCAACCATTGGCAATTGGACTGGAAGGATTGGCTCCTGCTTGCAGAGTTCGCATATAACAACCATGAGCACTTGGCAACAAAGATGTCTCCCTTCTACACGAATACAGGACATCACCCCATGAGCTTCAACACAATGTGAACCTCCTCTACCAACATGTTGGCAGAAGAATTTGCAAAACACATCAAGGAGACTCATTGTGTCACAAAGGAGAACCTGGTCAAGGCAGCTGAGGACATGAAATGCTACCATGACTGAACAGCAGGAGCATTGGTGGAATACAAGGCCAGGGACAAGGTCTTTCTCGATGGACAAAACATCAGCATGGACTCGCCCACAAAGAAATTTGCTGACAAATGGTACAGTCCTTTCAACATTGTTGACAAGATTGGAGCAAGCATGTACAAGCTCAAACTCCTGAAATGATGGAAGAAGGTCCACCCTGTCTTCAATGAGGCCTTGCTGAAACCCACCATAGAACCATCTTTCTAGAGTCAGAAACAGCCACTACTACCACCACCAGACATCATCAACAATGAGGAGGAGTACGAGGTTGAGGAAGTCATTGACTCACGTCTGCACCAAGGGAAACTACAGTACCTTGTCAAGTGGGTCAGATACAACAAACCAACCTGGCAACCCGAGATGGACTTTGGCGAGAATGCAAAGGAGACAATCGCCAAGTTCTATCAAAAACATCCCAGCGCCCCTCAAAAACTCGACATTCCTTGCCAACAACTCCGCCCAATCTACATTGACACCGAGCCAGATGACCGTGACCTTGGTTGGTTGGGATGACCAACCTTGAGGGGGGGGGGGTAATGTTAGGACTTGAACCTTCACCTTTTTTTTATTTTCCTTTTACCATTTCTTTTACTTTAATCACTCCCTTTTTCATTATATTTAACCGTCTTTTCAATCATTTCCCACACTCTCTTGCACCTGACCTTCATTCATTCCATTCCACTCCTTTATGTAATCTTAGATAACATAGTCTCATGGTTGTCACTATAAGAGGGGCCAGGAATCGCATGAACTCCTTGTTCTGCTTTTCCTCTTACCTCTGTGACAACCTAGGTGAGACTTGTCCCTCCTGTATTAGTATATATTGTATTAATCCTCTTACCTCCGCAATGAGCTAGCCTGAGTAAGTGTGTCCCAAGCCCCCACTCAAGTTATAGCATGTCCCAGATGACAGTCAGCTGAGGCCTGCCCAGTCTGAGTCATCTCCCGGACTCTCACCTAACAGTATGCACATTATACTCACTTTGGAACAATTTTCTTGTAGATAGATCTCTTGCACCTTGTATTTAGGGACTTTCCTGTTGTAGGTAGCAAGGGAGGAAATACTACTGCAGAGTTCCCTTCAGATAGGGCAGCTTCCATGCATCTAGTTAGTCTTCACAACAGTTAGTTTCATGGCAACCTCATCTTCAGTCTCGTCTCTTACCTTGTTCTTGTCCTTGTCTCTGCTATTGCTATCATCTCATACCAGAGTGGCTATCTTGTTCATTCTGGCTCTGTACCAACACTCACATTGGGTCTGGAGCACCTTACAGTATTGATGCATACCAACATGTACTGACACATACTGATGCATACCGACACATACCGACATGTACCGGGTTTTTCCCATGCTCATACCGAGGTCATATTTACTTCATAACTCAATGGAAACACATCCCCAAATGAACTGCTGATCCTAAACAACCCATACACAGGATCTACAAGTGGAGCCCACTGTGAGGGGGGGTCAACCGTGTTGTATTCATTTGATTACCAACAGGACTCACCTCACTATCAATTTCGTCAAGGAGCATAGTCTCCAATTTTAGAAACTGATTCACCTGCATACTGGAATAGTGGTGGTCGAAGCCCCAGTACATCTAGCACAACCATGACAAGTCACCCTCCACACCAAGGAGCAGAGGATGCTCTCTTCTTTGATGGTTGTAACCTGCTGGATCTCCCTCGGTACTTCAAGGACATCGAGTATATCACTGCAGAGTGTAACTTAGATGATGTGGCAAAGATCTGGTACATGAAGTATTATGCTTCAAGTTCCATAGCAGAACTGTGGGACACCACCAATGATGTCAGTATGGGGGTGAATGATTGGATTAAAGCCAAAGAGGCCATCATGGCATTCTACCCAGCATTGGCACCCAGTGAGCGCTTCTCTTGGGATGACCTTGATAGGCTGGTCAAGGGATGGAGAAGGCAGGGAATTCAGTTGAGGGAGGATTTTGGAGAGTACCAGAGAGAGTTTATGGTGAGATCAAAGTAATTGGAGTGAAACTTGATCATTTCAGTGGAGGAAGCAGCACGCATGTTCATTTGGGCTTTTACCAGTAAATTGAAGGACAGGTTGCAGCAGCGCCTCGAGATGAAGGAACCCAATCCAGCCCCAGGCACCATATTTGATTGAGTTGGTGGTGAAGCATGCCAATTATATTCTTGCTGGTACAGTTTTTGACAATGTTGTAGATCCTGACTTAGGGGCGTCTGGGATCAGTGGTCCTTTTGGGGACATGATTGCATGCTCTGGGAGGTTAGGGGTTGACTGCAGTAAGATCACTTGACATACCAGTATGCATCAGTATGCTTCGGTACATGTCAGTATGTGTCGATATCAAGAACTGAGGCTGGAAACTCCGGTCGGGTCTGTACTTGACCAGTATGGATATGGTATGCACAGAGAATCGACACCGGTACAATGTGATTACTGTGAGTGACAAGGTTCGAGTTACAGAGCTAGAGACAAGAGATGGTTTTGAGAGACGAGATGCCAAGATGAAGATGGAATGACTATGAGGTTTACAAGAACTAAGATGAATCACACTCAAATTACCCTGTCTGAGGGAGACTCTGTGGTAGAACTGACTTGTCCTCTACCTATGATATGGGGTGCATATTTATACTAAGTCCAAAGATCTATCTACAGTTAATAATTTCCATACAGGAATAATGTGCATATCAGTTGAAACATAGAGAAGTCAATAGGAAAGTCATAGGTCATAGAGGCGTGCATAGAGAGCATAGAAATCAGAAGAACATAGGAAAAACATAAATCATAATGAGGAAAAATGTCTGCATCATGTCTGACCATACCAGTGCTCCACCAGAACTCAGATTGTCCAATCGGTATGTGGCTCCCATTGTCGGACAGCAGTCCGGTATGCATCAGGGCTGTATGCTCCATGTGACCACATCCCTAATCATCCAGATAAGATCTCCAGTACATTCCGGTATGCTTTCGGAGGTCTCAGAACATGTTGCTGATGTGATCACAAGGTTCTGATTTGAAACCAGACCGATCAGATTCAGTCTGGTACTGATTGGTACATGTTGGAACCAGTTCTCAAGTGCTTCTGGAGTGATTGGTGGTGATGGGACAATTGGCACAGCTCTACAACATACCAACAGCTAAAACACCCATACTGATGGGTCAGTCAAAGGTGAAACCAGAAGAAGTGGATATCGGTACCATGTGGGAAATGGTGAAGAGCATACAGGTTCAGGTGTAGTTGCTCAGGCATAGACCTCCATCTGTGTTGACATCCCAGAGAAGTCCCAGGTGTGCATTCTGCAGTGGCATTGTAGTGATTAACCATCGCCTACGCACCGGCCGAGTCTTTCTCCCCTCACTTACACTACTTCTTTGAATCCCTTTACCAGCCGCCAAACTTTACCATTTATTCATTCATAATCGGCGGCCGACTCTTCATTATAATTCTTGGTATGGACACAATTGGACAGAGGGATGTCACACAAACTCGATCAGCATATGGACGACCGACTCTCGTGGGGACAGGTGGAAGAAATTAGGCGAGTAGGACAAGGACGTGGGATACGGGTGTGCAGTGGTGGGAGACGAAAAGAGCAGGTTGGGGACTCCAACATCACTCCACGACGATCGGCTGTGTGATGTGCGCAGACCAATCGCCGACTCACTTTCACATCCATTCACACAGACTCAGCTGAGTCTTGCACCGCTTTCTCTGCTTCAGTTTAGTATAAATTCACAGTAGTTTGTACAGACAGGGACAGACAGACAGAGATAGGGAGAGAGGAGACAAGTACAGAGACAGACAGTTCCCTCTCCACCTCCAGACCGCAATCTACTACATGCATTACTATGCACTACTCGCCCGACTCTCATTCTGAAAACAGTATACATCAACTTTGTCACCGACTCTCAGAACTCTGCCACCCAATCACCAAACGCCCTCGGCTGCTGCCATAAGTGCCGATTCTACCCGCCTGAGTCTTGGTCCAACCGGAATCCCGCAGGTATCCATATTGCCGAGTCTTCATATCTCGAACCTTGCTCTACTTAGGTTGTCCCTCTCGGTATACTGAGTCACCGCAGTCCCCCTTGGGTTAATCACGAGCTGTAGCCCAAATCGCTCTTTGGATTAGAAGAGTCTGCACCCCTACAGCATGAGTCACTACATTAGGTTGTGCCCAAAGGTGTTGGAGTATATTCAGGCAGGGAAGTGCATGAGGGGTGCAGATGGAAAAGTGATATTACTGAATGGAGGGTTTGTATCGAACACAGCAGTGGGGGATAACTTGATGGAGAAGATAGATTCATTGTGTCAGGAGACTGGTACAGCATTGGTAAACCTTATAGAGGTAGCAACAATGTCAACAGTGCATACCAATGGGTCAGAAGGCTTGGTAACAATGGTGGAGATTTCAGAGGAAGTGTTGGATAAGGATTTGGAGGTGGTGAAGTACAAGATACTGCTTAATGAAGCAAAGAAGCGAGCATCAGTGGTGAAGAAAGCAAAGATAGGAGGTGTCGAGATACCAATAAGGCCTAAGGTGGGGCTGGTGAATGTACTGGTGAATGAGGTTGAGGCATACTGAGTGGCACTGGGATTGAATGATAGTGGAAAGGACACATACTGAGCACTACCCAAACTGAGCTCTGGTGGGGAGGAGGTGTACCCAGAGATACCAGAGGTGGATGTGTACCAAGAGGCACCGGAGTTTGATGTGTTTTGAGAGGTACTGAAGTTAGATGCATACTGAAAGGTATCCGAGTTTGAAGTGTACCAAAAAGTACCAGAGTGGAAGGACCATGGAGGGTGTGCATATGGAGTCATTCCAGAGATGGACAATAGTGCTGTGAAGGCATACCGAGAGGTACCAGTATCATGATGCAGACTCTTTTGTAGACCAAATGGTCGACTCAAGGGAAAATCTGTGTTCTTCCCAAGGGAGACTGCAGTGACTCAATAGTCAAGGAAGGACAACCAAATAGAAATGGAGTGATTGAATGTTTGAAATGGTGGCTCTCCTGGTCCAGAGGCTTTGCCAAAGTGCTCGAACCTGTTAGAATCGAGCTCCCAACACAGACTCTGTGACTTGAACGATTGAAATCTGAAGTTGAGGTAGGTGTGGGGCTCTGTCAATCTTCCTCAGATGGTTTGAGTCTCTGGATGGCACTTGTTAAGTGTTTGAATGCACTTGAAAATGTGCTCAAAGGCCTTTGCACATACTCTAACATGCTCGAGCGGCTTCTTGGTAGGTAACAAATGTGTAGAGCAATAGGGATATGCAGGTACAATACCCGGTTGGGTGTGTCTGGTGCTCAAAGCCTTGGAATATTGACTTCGAGCATATGTGCTGAATTGAACGCACTGTTTGAGCAGTTGAGGAAGTTTGGTATAGCTGAGCAGAGACAATATGAAGGTGTGAATGACTTATGGGACTTGAAATGTGTACTGTGGAGTGAACTGGGGCTGTATTCCCTCTGCAGAATGAGTACAAAGGTGTGCACTATTTATACTGTAGGCAAAACGAGCTTGGTACTGAAGTCGAGCATACATACGGAGGTAGAGGAGTGTGTGCAGTGTGTGTTCGAGTCAGAATAATCATGTGTTTGGGATGGAATGACTCGAGAGCATGATAAATCACAGACTCGAAGGGGAATAATGGTTTGACATCAATGAAGAGACCAATGAAACCAAGAAACTTATCATGTGTGCTCCAAACAAAACCATTTGAATGTCCCCGAATGTCCCTAAGGGGGTGACAGTGACAAATTCACATCATGGGAGTGATAGACGATGATAAATAATGCTCAAACCACATGGAGAACCCAGGGAATGACAGAATCTGGTCATTTGAGTGTGATACATTGACCGTTGATGTGTTAGGCGGGAGTCTGGGAGACGACTCAGACTGGGCAGGCCTTGGCTGACTGTCATCTGGGACGTGCTATACTCGAGTGGGAACTCGGGACACACTGTACTCAGGCTAGGTTTTCACAGAGGTAAGAGGATTAATACAATGTACTCTACTACAGGAGGGGGACGCAGTCTCACCTAGGTTGTGGAGGTAAGAGGAAAAGCAGAACAGGTGTTCAGATGCGATTCCTCTTCCTTATATACAGTGATCACCTCATGAGAACCAGTTGCCCCCCTTGTCTAAGATTACATAAAGGGAGCGGAATGGAACGAATGAAGGTCATGTGAAAGGAGCATGGGAAATGATTGAAAAGATGATTAATTATAATGAAAAGGGGGCAGTTTAAGAGAAAAGAAATGGTAAAAGGAAGATAAAAGAAAGAATGAGAGTTTGAGTTCTAACACGATGGCCCAAGGACCGTTCAAGCAACCCATGCTCAAATACCACACTTTTCCTGTCCCCAAACACATGATCTGGCTGCACTACAAGCGTTCAAATAAGTGAATATGAAGTGGAAAGAGTGCTCAAGTATGTATATAGTGGGATATAGAATGAATATAAAGGAAACAAAGTGTTTGAGTGTGAATAGGAAGTGGTATGAGTATTTGAATGGGTGTATAAAGGTATTCAAACATATTTATGAGGTTACTAAGGGATAATATGAGAGCTTAAAAGGTATACTGATGCTCAAATGGGTGAGTGTAACCATTCGAGCACATGAAATGTGAAGTGTAAGATAGAAAGTGATGAAATGAAGTGCTGGACCATGTTTGTGGGGTTTGTATCTATATATAATAATAAATAAAGTGGGTTGTATGCTGGAATGGCCAACACCTAAGTACGAATTGAGTGCTACACTGGAGTTCATTACAAGTTGGGAGACATCAGAGATTGACAAGTGCCAAAGGGTACCAGAACTCAAAGATGGTGTGGCAGTTGTGTACCGAGCAGAGCTGGAGGCAGATACTGGTGGTCTAGATGTGTACCAGGGCATACCAGCAATTGAAGCCCTTTGAGATGTACCGGAGTTTGGTACAGATCATGACATACCAAAGTTTGACGCATTTCAAGCAGTACCAGAGACCAATGCATACCAAAGTGTTCCGGAGTCCAAAGACCATGGTTCTGGTGTATACCAGATGGAGCCAGGGCAAGGCTCTAGAGGACCAGATGCATACCAATGGGTACCGGAGTTTGGTGTGTACCGAGACGTACTGACATTTTGTGCACTTTGGGCAGTACCATGTTTGGATGCATATCAAGGTGTACCAGAGTTAGAAGAGAGCCAAGTGGATCTAGAGCTGAGAATTAGTGATGAAAGTGTGTCCCTGGAGGTACTGGATGCTGGTGTGTACCGACATGTACCAGAGGTCGAGGCAGTTCAAGACGTACTGACATTTGACACATATCAAGTGGTACTGGGTTTTGATGCATACCAAGATGTTCCGGAGTTAGAAGATCACCAAGTGGGTCCGGAGCTGAGCATTAGTGAGGAGGGGGTGCTCCTGGATGCACCAGAGGTGTACCAATGTGTACTGGAGGTTGTGGGGGTTTGAGATGTACTGATATTTGATGGATATCAAGTGGTACCAGAATTTGAGGCATGCAGAGGCATACCGGAAGTAATGTGTGGTGGATTTAGTGCGTACCAAGCAGTGCCAGCACCCAACACCAGTGGACTAGAGGTGTACTGAGGCATACCGGAGGAGCTGGCGGTTCAAGATGTACCAACGTTTGACACATATCAAGTGGTACTGGAGTTTGATGGGTACAAATGCATACTGGAAATGAAGTGCAGTGGAGTTAGTGGATGCCAAGCAGTGCTATGGACAGACCGTGGACTAGGGGAGTATTGGGGTGTACCGAAGTGGCACCTGGAGTCACTGCCAAATGCACCGACATCATGTACTAAGCTGTTACCGTCTGTACCAACAGAGAGGCCAACACCAGAAAGACACAGTACCTTAGACTTTGATGCAAGTGAACTTCAGTGGGTGGAGGAGAGGTAGCTGGACACTACTTTGAGGATGTTGCCAGAAGGAGTTTTAGCCTGGTCAGTGGTGGAGAGGGAAAAATCCAACCCATCAAATTTTGATCCAGGAGGTGTACTGATATTGGGACTTGTGCTGAGACATACTGACAGACCTGGGTACCGGTCCTCCCCTTTTGTCACATCCTTTGTCTGCATGGTGGTACAGTATACTGTGCTCCATAGGGTCCCTTGGAGAACAGTTAGGGTCCTGGTGTACCAAAGGGAAGATGCAACTGGGGACAGTCACAATTTCAAACATCTCAGGAGATGTAGAGTACCAACAAGCAGCCAACCACTGCAGATCTCTCTAGAGGCTGTCTGTTGCACATTCTGACAGGTATTGACACATACCAGACTCAGAATGGTTTGCCCGATGCATACCAGACACAGGATGATTTGCCTGACATCACATCAGTGGATCACTAGGAAGATCCCCCTGGCAATTTGGGATGTACCAGAAGGCTTATGTCATTAGAGTCAGTTGGGACATGTACTAGAAATCTGCCTGATGATGGGTGATGACTCACCAATTGGAGGATCTCAGTTCCAGTGGAGCTGCAATATGACCAGATGATGGACCAAGGCAAATGGGGAAGTTGTCACATGGACATGTTTTCTTTTGAATTTCTATGTTTCTCTTATGTTCTGAGTGTTTTCTCTCCGACGCTCTATGTTTCACCTGGTATGCACATTATACTCACTTTGAAACAATTTTCTTGTAGATAGATCTCTTGCACCTTGTATTTAGGGACTTTCCTGTTGTAGATAGCAAGAGAGGAAATACTACTGCAGAGTTCCCCTCAGATAGGGCAGCTTCCATGCATCTAGTTAGTCTCTACAACAGTTTGTTTCATGGCAACCTTGTCTTCAGTCTTGTCTCTTACCTTGTTCTCATTCTCATCTTTGCTATTGCTATCATCTCATATCGGAGTGGCTATCTTGTTCATTCCGGCTCTGTACCAACACTCACATTGGGTCTGGAGCACCTTACAGTATTGATGTGTACCAACACATACCAACACATACTGATGTGTACTGACACATACTGACATGTACCAGGTTTTTCCCATGCTCATACCGAGGTTATATTTACTTCATAACTCAATAGAAACATGTCCCCAAATGAACTGCTGATCCTAAACAACCCATACACAGGATATACAGTGATCCAGTGAATGGGGATCCAGTACATTGCAATCCTATATGATGTCATCTGCGAACTCATTTGGCAAGCATTCTGCTGACAATCATGGCCATATACCAAGGCTAGAGAAAAAAAAGAATTGATTGGATTACCTGCATGATGAAGGTCCCTCTAATTCAAGAGGAGGCATGGTTCATAGAGACATGTCCCTGCCATCCCTCCCCACTTTGTCCTCACTCCAGCTAGGCCCCTCTAATTTGTTTGATGCCAGAAGGGGAGGCATGGCTCATGGAAACATGTCCTGGTCCCTCCTCACTTTGTCTCTGTCCAGGCTACCTCCCCCCATTGACTGGGGATGGGATTACGAGAACAACAGAAGAGAGGGTAGAAGTGACTGGAAATGGGGATACAACTACTACTCTGGAAGAGAGGATAGAGACAACGAGAGATGGGAATACAGCTACCCCAGAAGAGAGGGTAGATGTGGACATCACTGAGGAGAGAGTTTTGGAAGAGTTGCCCTGACATCATGATGATGACCTCAAGGAGTCCAAGGTGGTCACTGGAGTGGTGGTAATGAGGAGAGACTCCAGTGTGGATCAAATTGGTCTGAACAATCAGACACATGCTCTTGCATAGCCTCAAATCCTTTTGTCTACTATTTCCTTTTGTATTCCTCCTACTAAGTCTTCTTTCATACAGAAATACCAGGGTTTTGTATGATTAATTGTGTAGAATGTACATTTTATTTATTCAATGATTGAAGTTTACTGCTAGAAAGTGACCATGATGATGGAGTGCATGATGTTCCACATTGCTCAACTCATTTTCCATCGCTACAATAGCCTTTGGGCACAGCAAGACTGCATATGATCTAAGAGTGAAGGATGCAGAGGTTGAGACAAGTCTTGAATTACTCACTCACACTGTTCAATATGCACAGGAGGATGTTTCTCATATCAAGGAACAGTAGTTATGCATACATCATATAGACAGAATATATTACATTATTGGACTAGTTGAGACAGTGATAAGGAAGCTTGTATCCACTCAATAAAGAAACCTGACACTAACAGAGATAACCACAATGATGATAGAAAGCATGACAGTCTGCAGCATTGATAGATATAGTTTCACTGTAAAGCTTTGTGAATACCAAAGCATCCATTTCCTCATCACTGAATTTGACCCAATGAAGTCGAGATTTTAGCAGAGAGAATGCCAGCTCAATCAGGTTGAAGTCCAGAGAATATGTGGGGAGAAATTCCAGCTTCATGCCCCTGTGCAGAGTCAGATCAGTAAGAGCCCTGCATCGCAGCACAACAGGTCAAAATAGATGAACCTTGACTCAATGAGTTTGTGGATTTCTAGTGACTTGTGGATTGTGCAGTTGTCCATCACCACAACAGAGTTTTGGGCCAGCCAAGGTTGCATGTGGTCCAAGAGATCCCTGACAAATGCAGAGAAGGAGGTGGCATTGAAGGATCCTTCCAGTATTGTACAGTCAAGCATACCAGTTGAAGTGATTGTGGGCAAGATTGAATACCTAGAAGAGGCAAGCAGTCAGATCTGCAGTCATAAAGGTAAGCATTGCACCTTTTTCCCTGTGTAAAGATCACTTTATGACATGCCTGATAACCCTGCAAAGCTCATGCTTTCTTCCTCAAGAAGGTATGTTGGTCACACACACTCTTGTTGACAAAGATGAGCTGTTCTGCCTCATATTGAGATCTCATTCTCAATCTGTACCAGAGCTGAGTGGACTCACTGCATTCAAGTGCCCTTTTTGATATCTTGAGCAGAGTAAGTTTGCTGATGCAAAGCCATAAGCATCACTGCACTGTCTTCAGAGTGAACCCAGCCTGGTGCAGAGACCTCCATACTGTAGTGTCTGAAACCTTCTTGCCTGTTACCCTTTCTAGCTCCTCCCTCACCTTGTCTAAGTACTGGTCCTTGCGATGCTCTATTGTGCTCAAGAGATACTATAGTTCAGTTAGCTGCAGCGAGTCATTACAATTCAAAAAATGCACTCACCTGTGTATCCACATAATCAAGCAACCTTGGTCTTCCAGTCCTTGTGCCCTCCTTTCATAAATGCCTCATGTGCTTGTGTTGAGCAACAGTTCAGTGGATTGTTGCTCAATGGATATCTATTACCCTGGCCAGGTCATGCACAGTGAAGAGTCATGACTGATACAGTCTGAATATGATGTGTCTTGCATCATCTGAGAGTGCCTTGCCTGAAACCATCATGGAATGACCTGAGAGGAGGAGGAAGTAGAGTGTTGGCTTTTGTGTTTGCATGGCAGTGGCTTGGCTAACATGTGCTCACATGCTCACAGGTGTTGGTAGTATGCACAGAAATTTGAGTGTAGCAGTCAAAGCACAAAGTGAATGGACAGGAAACTTGCAGGGAAGATGGCTTATGTGTCTGATAATTACACAAAAAGAATCATAATCTTAGCAGTCTTCTTGCCTGTGCTGCAAGACCTGTTGTGAGAAGAGGAAGGTGGAAAGAGCTCAAAGTGAAACACAAACCTTGCTGCTGCACCATGAATACTGCATGGATTGGCTTCAGACTTGCAGGAGCTGTTGGTATAGTCATATGCTTAATTTACAGTCATGGGAAAGAATTTTATAGGTAGATGTAGAGGAGCCATAATTTTTGAATCTCAGTGGAAATGTATGAGAGAACAGACTGGCTGCACTTGTTTGATCTCCACCCACCTACACAGTCAATGTATTGCTCCCTATTTTACATATTTCTGCTCCTGAGAACCATGCCTATTTTTTGAGTACTTAATGAGCAGGTACTGTGCAGAATTTACAGAGAAAATCAACATTTATTCTGTTTTTTGATGTTTTGGCTCAGATATGGCTCATTTCACGTGAAATGCATGTGTCGCAGGACTTATGAAAATGGCTGTAAGTCAGGGGCCTTGTTATATGATTACATTGAGTCGCAGTACTTGTGGATAGCTACATCCAAATGAAAGCCTTGTGGTTGCTTGTCAGTGCTTGTAATCACATATACTATGATATAGGCAGTGCTGATCCTTGCCTAATGCGTGTCAGAACTAAATGTCACTACCAGCCGCGGATAGTTTTCGTGATGTGTGACTGAGTATGGCGTTGGCGGCAGCAGCCGATCGCGGCATAATGGAAATGTAATTGCAGCTCCATCGCTCATGTCTGTTGCGTCGAGACGTGCGATTGAGGAGCTCGTGGACCAGGACCCGAAGTTCGTCGCGTACCGATATCCATCGGTGGACCAGAACATTGCACTCCTTCGCTGATGTAGTTTTCGACTTCCTCTTCTTGGCTTGTTATTATGACTCGGATTTGTTATCTTCCACCCTCCCTCCAACCCCAGCTCCTGTTTTCTCTGTCTCATCCATTTCGTCGGAGCTCGTACACTCCCTAATGTTTTCTCTTTCACCCCGGGCCTTGGTTTCGTTTCACTTCGATTTTCCTGGTGTTCGGGCTTCCTTTTCTCTTCCTTCTGTTTATGTTTCCGATCCCTCCTCTTACCGCTCATTCTCTCAGACTCTGCCTATCACTATTTCACTGCTGTGTCACGTCATTCATTCGCGCATCCCGTATTCCCTATTTACCTATCCTGTCTCCCGTAACGTATTCGGTCTTTTTCGCATCAATTTCAGCATCTGCACTTTCGTTTCATCCATCGCCACCGCTACTAGGACTTGCGTTTTCATTTTCTCCTGAACAGTATCGTATCGCCTCCGCTTCCTCTACTAAAAAAGCCACTAGTTCTCGCTGTATCCTCTCGTTGGTATCTGCACTTTGCAATCTCATTGTTTCATTTCTTAGTCTTTGTTGGGATTAGGCCATCAGGGAAAGCGTGTCATCGAGGAGAGATGCTGCTGCCCTTTTGCCCGTCAAGAGTCCTCGTTGCAATGCATGAATGAGACAGTATCAGAGCGGGGTCTCTTCCCGTGCGCCCACCAGAATTCAATGCTCAAGTCGAGCCTTAGAACAGTCTGTACTCACAGTCTGGAACTCTACCTCAGGGAAGCCCGGAGGCGTAGCAGATATCTTCGTATGAGGCCTGCCAGTACCAACGGTACGGTAGAGTGTAGTCTTCACTTAGTGCATAATGAATGTCATCTATCGCCATTCCTGAAACCCCGTCGTTCTGAGCAAGAAATGTGTTGTAATAGCAGCGAATACGTCCGCTCCGTTAACTAGAATCACAAAGGTCGGGGTGTAGCTGATAAAGAGATCCGTAGTTGATAAATATTGTAATTACTTCCACATGATATGTAAACATTTGGTATATCGTGCATAAACTCAATTTATAGCCTGCCACAAATATCCTGACTTCAGAATGAGTCTTTTCCGTCACTCTGAGCATTATAAAAGGACTCACAATTAACTGGTCCGTCTTCACTTTTGTAGAATCTCCCATACTTTTTCGTACGTGACATGACCTCCAAGAGTCTCCATGTCAAACTCTTCCCCACTCTTCGGCTCGCCCAAAATAAATGCATCCTTAGCTTGATGTCCACTTCGAAAAAGCGTCAAAAGAGGCACAATCCACGTTCGAACGAGGTGTTTATAAGAATCAGTAAATTTTTGAAGCATGGAAGAATCCGCCCTTTCCGTCACTGATTGTTTGATGCCTCGCAAGGCATCGTCGTCTGGGATATTCCACTCGGACAGAAGCGAGGTGTGTATCTCTTTCCCTTCGTGATAGCGACATCCTATCCAATAGAGAACATAGAAGAACGATTCCCAATCGAACCTCTCCATGTGAGCGGGCGGATAAGGCACAAGAAGCTCCCATGCCATGAACGGACGAGTTCCTGTGCGAGTCCCCGTATGTCCATCAGGAGTCGGCTCACCGACTTCAGCGAGGTCCCAATCATTCAAGACACCATGTATTCCCCCATCATCCTCAAGGCGGACCATCAAGTTACCGATACTGATGTCGCGATGGAGAATACGCGATGGACTGATGAATAAAAAGTGATGTCCTGGAATGCAAATGTCAGTTTCAGTTGCATTCCAGAGCATTCATCTTACCTTGGACCATGTCTCGAACACATTGTTTGAAATCGTCCAAATCACCTAACGCAAATAAAGGAATGAGATACTCGAAGGCCAGCACGCGGCAGACCCGATTTTCCGGCAAAAATTCGTCGTGCATCGTTCTAAATCTGAAAGAGCCTTCTTTCATAAGCTCATCGAGATCTTCGTGCAGAAAAAGCTTCGGGAGACAGTCTACGAGGTTTCTGTCGCCGTGTTGCTTCCTGTGGTCCGGATTTCCATCAAGCGCTTCCAACTCCCTCTTCGCTTTATCCAGTATTTCGGCTTCGGAAATTCGCCTCACCAACGGCCAACTCATCTTGATCGCGTACTTTCTATTTGGATTCTTGATATCCAAGGTTCGACTCTTCGTCGCGTAGACTCTACCAGATCTGCCAACTAAACCATACGGCGCCCTTCTCACAAGAGACCCAAACAGCAACAATTCGTGGCCCTTGACTTTCAATCGCCATTTTGGTCGATCCTCCGTGTCCTCTTTGCGGACTTCGAGATCTGGGCTACTGGGCTGATAAGTGCCGTCTGCATCGCTAGCCGCCGTAACTTGACTAGACTCTTCCAGACTGGATTCCGACTGGCTAGAACCCTCCTGGTTTAACTCTGGTTGGCTGGACAATTCAGCGGGGTCTGGAGAATTTTCGTCGACGTTCCCCGTCTCAACATCGCCAAGCTTCCCCGTTTGACTGGACAAAGACGAAATGGTGGAAAAGGTGTCGTCGATGTCCAGCGTACTAACGTCCTCCAGGCCTTCGATGAACCCACAGTCCCTTGGACTCATCTCCGCTAACGTCTTGATAAGCAGTACGAATCGGTAAAGATCACTGATAAAGTCCAGTGGTGTCGAGGTTACGATCCCGCCATGATCATAGTACGCCAACCACAACCGACCATCGAGCACAAGACCGGATATGCAATGACGGCGATTCACCACGGTCGATAGTTGATCTACTGCATACCGAGCACATTGGATCATCAAGTCTTGTCTCGGTTCGCGAATTTCCCTACGTATCCGTTTACTGCTGGTTTCAGATATAGCGTCTGCCTCCATCTGCATGGCCTTTCGTTTGGCGGACTTCGTCGACGTGGCCGATGATGCACTTAGTATTGTATCCGAAGAAGGTGATTTCTTTCCCTTCCCCGATTTCGCCGTCGCGCGTTGTGTAGTCTTCTGTTCAGAAGGTTTAGAAGATTCACAATTGACATTAAGGGGCTGAGCGGAGGCAGTCGACGGGGTATCCGTGGAATTAGAGGGAACAACAGGAGCAGTGGAAGAGGTGACAGTCGGCGGAGGAAGTATGTCTTTAAAGTGAAGGATGCCGTTCATATAGAGCTTGAACTCAAATAGGAACAAGACAATGCACCAGGTCCAGTCCACTCCTTTAGGGCCCTTCTCGCTGTATTTCTCCCACTCCTTATTTGCGACGGAGGGATCTTTGCTGCTGAGCGTGATAACATCGGGTTTGCGCGTGCTATCATAAGCACCGTAGATAAGATTGGGATCGTTGCGAGAAAAAAGTATAGTCTGTGAATCCGCGGGTAGCTGTGATATGACATGGTTGGCCAGATCGCAATAGCGACCGTAGCGTTCGGTCTCCTTTGTAACGTGTTTACAGTAAACGTCACGGAAAACTTGCACGTCCTGACTCGTTGCAATTCTGTAAACATCCTCGTCTCTAATCCCTAACGCGTTTGAATCTGCCCCCAGGCCACATAAGAATTTGTCGAACGGCAACCGATCTCGAGCGCGAAGAATATCATCTTGGAGGAACTTGTCGACGATCGGGGCATGAGCCTTGAAACCATCATCTTGGCTAACGGCTGCCAGGCCGAATGAGATCGGGGTGGAGAGAAATCCAGAGTCCGTAGAGAACACAGATCCTGTACCTGAAGTCATGGTAGAGGCGAAACGAGTGTACATCGACGTGCAATCAAAGCCAGCATAAGCCACGGCCACTTGCTTAGGTAACCAATTATATATTTAAAAGTTGCACGTGCCTTCTACTTATTAAGGTTGCACTACTCTGCACTAACGCTACTAACTAAAAAAAAAGGAAATGGAAATGGACCGGAGTGCGCAAATGTATGTAAGCGTAAAAAAAATAAAAGGGTGAGCGAGATTCGGTATGTTGTTGTGGGTATTAAAAGGACAGGTAGGGTGGGTCAGAATAATAAGGCATGGGGTCAGAGGAGTGACGAAAAGAAAAATATGCAAATTGAAGTAATAACATGAAATTGGATGGGAGGAACCAGTCCGCAAAGTGATAAGGAAGGGTGGGGTGATGGGACATTTGACTTCGAATGTGGGAAAAGAAAGGACAGGTATTATGAATATGACGGACATCGTGTTGGATGCAGGTCAGGTCAGGGCTTCTGTCGCAAAGAGGGACAAGAACGAAGGTTAAAAAAAAACTGCTAAAACGGACGAAGGGGAAAGCAAAGATCATTAAGGGTGAAGTTGGGGAAGGTAGGTTTCATTTCAATTATTCCAGCTTCCCAAAATGAAAGCGAGTTCAGTTCAGAGAACTTCAGACACGTCGCAGCCCCACAAATTTGACATGATTTCAACCTATTGGAACCGAGTATAGGTTTTCCTGGCCTCGCTCTCGCTAAGTCTTTGCACAGTCTTCCTTCAAGCGCGTGGCCATAGCGTGAACACCGTGGGTCTCGAAACCCAGCAGCTACAAAACGGAAGTGGTTGTATCGGCGTGACGGCGTTTGTCCGTTCGAGAGCGCAACAACAGGTACTGATGCTCGTCAGCCAATGATCGTACACGTAAAGAGTAACTCAATCGAATGGCACAGATCTTGTGTATCTCAATGAAACCTGTGAATGATCAAGCCCCTTATCATCGAAATAGCCAGCTGAACACACCATTTCCTATATAAACGCCTAAGACCATGTAGTCAATGCCGTGCCACTGGCAGCGTCGATGACTGAGAAAGCGGTCGGTGCTGCTTTTGCTACGAGAGGTATGGGCTGACTGTCACAGTTCTTCACAGAGACAAGGCCGCACCATTGATAGATGCCGCTCCTAGCTATCCGACATGATAAGTGCGGAGGGCGAATTTGTGGATGCTTAGACTAGACAGAGAACAGGATGACAAACAGCCAGCGCTTATGCGTGAACAATGCCTTCCTCATTCGCTCTGTTATGCAGTGCAGTCACTTCGAAACTCTAAGATCTGCATCACTCCCTAGTCCTTTCGTGCTTGTTCCCTTTGTTCTCGATTCGTCCTTTCCTTTCTCTCAAATTTAAAGGACTAGTACTGCGTCAATCGCGTGCTTGAAATCCTGAAGCCCTGTTGCTTGATGCTCTACTCAAGTACTACAATTTAATATGTCAAAAATTTATCTGTCGTTCGTTCAGGATCTCAGGCATTTTCCAGTCGGGTCTGTTTATCAGCCAAAGTACAAGTAGAACAAACAGCTGGCCACGCTGTGTGCCCCGTAACCTTGTGCGCTTATCCTCGTTGTATGCTTGTGATGGCTACCTTGTCCTCCATATTCAGCTTATCAATGGGGCATCTAAGTAGCCCCAGTTGAACATAAAGGGTTCACCTTCGATGCATGTCTTAGATTTTTCCCCTCCCTTAATCCATACTCTGTGGCTCTCTTCGCATCACAAGGACTTTGCCGAATATCTTGCTGCAACTTCAACGCAAACACACGTGGCTGACGACATGGAGTCAAATCCTTCATCCTCAGAATCTGCTTTGCAATTTCTAGAACCTGACGTCCAGGACGACAGCCAACCCCGCTGCACTATCTGTGGCAAGGTCTTCAAGCGCATGTATGGACTCGAGCGGCATGTCATCGTGCACGATCCGCTCCGTGCACGCCTCGAGCACAAATGCCCATATGAAGGATGCAAATTCTCGTCCCTCCAGAAGTCGAATGTGAAAACTCATATCGCAGCTGTGCAGTAAGGCCACGCCCACCTTTCTTTCTGCATTTTGCTTTGCTCATTTGCACTTTCCCGTGTTTAAAGCGAGAAGGTCAAGCACACATGTACCCTCCCTCGCACTGCCGACGATGCTTTTGCCTTCGGTGCCGTGCGCTCCAACCGATGTGGACGTATTTTCAGCGACGCACCTGCACTCATCAGACATGAAAAGCGCGCTCATGGCTTCTATCGGCGCGGTGCGCTGGCCAAAGCGAAGGTGAAAATGAGAATGGCGGAGAAGGCACCAGACCAGCTTCCTGACATCCGTGGGTCGAGTGAGGATATACGGAAGCAGGCTGTGAGGGTAGCATCCCTCCCGGAAGAGAAAGTACAATTCTGGCTGCAGGCGAATGTCACGCGGACGAATGCGGAAATAGGCCGGGAGTCAGACAACGATACACCTTCCGTCACGCGTCTCGAACTGCACGGCTCGGGTTTAAACTACGCTTCCGCGTCAGCCTCCACGTCTGCGTCCACTTCTATTTCTGATGCTGAGAGCGCCACGACGGGCTCTGCGTCCTCGTCTTTCTCGACTCCTCCCTCTCCGGTGCCAGAACACTCGAATCGTTTCTTCCCTCCAGTCTCGACATTCCTTCCAGTATACCCACCAGGGTACTACTACCCTTACGATCCTTCATCCCTACACACTTACAATGTGAACCGTGGGTATCCTCTTTCACCCGCACAGTACAACCAGACGCAGGCGTCGGATACTGTTTATTATGACGACGAGAACCCACCTATAGAGGAGTGGCTACCGCCGCTTGCGGAGATGAAGCGCGCCATGCAGGCCAGTGCCATGCATGGCGGAGGATCGGATTGGGATGGTATTGTTACTGGACTCTCTTTAGTCGACTAGGCTTGCTAATAGTAAGAAGTGCATGCGGGGATAGCGAGCCTCCTTATCTTTTCGGACGAGCAAGTAATATGCGCTGTGGGACCGGACATTAGTTTAGCTCTTTCTATAGTATAAGTGACATCATCGTTATAAAGTGTAATTGTCTTGGCCTGTGTCTATCGCCGTCTTAATGTGAAATGAGCATTCTTCCCCTTGGACTTACCCTGAGTGCACCGCTGCAGTTGGCAATGACTAAATAGGACTTGTCTGGCAACCTCGAGCCTGAAGTTCCACTTGCACTTGATTCTCTATCGTCCCCATCAATGGAGATGGTTGTCTGATACCAGCTGATGTAACGTTTGGTATACTTCATCAACTGAGACTTGAGGGGCATGGCGACATGCTGAGGTGCTACGTATAAGGTGTGTTTAATCGCTTAGACACTATCATCGAGAGGTCTTTAAGAGATGATCCTGTGTCGGGAACTCACCCTTTCTGTGGATTGAACAAGACCTGCCTTAAACCTGCATTTTCAGGATGTAAGTTATCAGGAGTCTGTATTGAGTGTGGTTCAATGCATCACCTTAAGGCGGAGCACTAGGAAGCGGTCGAGAAGATGGATACTAGCATGCTGTCTTGAATTATAATACTCTTTATTTGCCTGTTTAAGTGAGCAGTTCCCCTTTCACACTCGATGCAGTATGTACAGTACATAGTTACATCCTCAGAAGCCTACGAGTCAATAACCAAACAGCGGTCATAGTTTCCGTTTTGGTTAGCGCCCCACCATTGAGGGAACAAGTGATCGACTCCTGCGGCACCGAACACGGCGAAGGAGAGAATGAAGACCATAACTTGCGTGCCTCCATCGAGAGCTGCAATAAAATAGACAAGGTTGTGTTAGCATAACAACCGGGGACGGATAGAGGCGCACTGACCAGCTCCGAGGATGTAGTTGTACTTGTTGAACCACCGTGGACAGCGCGTTCGGAGCCACCATTGAGAGAACCATGCAATGGCAAAGTATGAGAGGATGGATGAGTTGATACCGACGCATAACCAGCCGATGTAATAGCAGATGACGGGCGTGTAGAGATAGTCCATGCGCAGGCCAGGCCACTTCTTATGAACAAGCCAAAATGGGACGGGAACGATGAGTCCGAGGACGTATGCCCAAGGCACCCACTCGTAGCGCTTTCCTTGCGCAAAGAGCTCGTGCGACAGCCCGCCCCATGCAACTGCCTGACTGTTGTATTGCTGCGGTTGCTGCCCTGACCACACATTTGTGCCTTCGACAGATAGCAAGATATCCCGCTGGTTGTCAATGATGCTGTTCATGAGAACGAAGTTGAGGATCGAGCCCAGCAATGTCCCGGCGGTCTGTGCGGCGAATGCAGCACGCGGCTCGAGCTTAATGTACTGTGCGATCTTGAGGTCGCGCAGAAGGAGCTGCGCTTGGTTTACGCTGTCTGTTATATAGAGATCGCGTTAGTTGGAGAGAAGAGAATGATCGGGTACATTAGAAACTTACTGTATGAGAATAGCACAAAGTACATGTTCGCCATGGGACGCCCTGGATGGATGAACCCCCCAATCATTTGAACGAACGGCTGGATAATAAATTGCAATCCTGTAATTGCGTACAGCGCGCCAAAGAAGAGGATCGAAAGCGCTCCCAGCATGAGTGATATTAGGAAGCCCCACCACGGCAGTGTAGAGTCGGTTTTATAGATAACGACAAGTGCAATGACTGAGCTGATAACCAGCGTGACAAAGTACCAGCTGTTTGGTGCGTCTGCATATTTGAGCATCTCGCGATAATGCGGGTCGATACTCTTGTCACCCTCCGTTTCCTTATACAGCTGCTCGCGTTCGGTCCGTCCATCGTGCTGCCAGAATTTCCAGTCGAATGTCGCCCACATGTTGCGCAGCTTTGATGGCGTGAGCCAAGACCATGCTGAGGAAATATCGTCGAAATTCCAGAGAAGGAGGTGCGTGAATGTCGCGGCCATGCCGAGGTTAGTGACGAGCAATTGCACAACCCAGGTTCCGGCGTAGAATGGGAGTCCCTGCTCGGCGAGGAGTGTCGGGTCTACTTCAAAGTTATCGTTGAGAATTAAAAGTTGATCATAGACTGTTCCATTCTCGTAGAAGAGCTCTTGGGACAACTAGAATGTAAGTTAGTGTAGCTCCAAAGGATGAAACGGTGGTCCGCTCACGAAAGGGAAATTACGCGATTGCCAGATATTCTTGTAGAAAACAGCACAGAAGACAACCCTGTAGATCAAGTCAGACATCCCGAGACTTATATCGGAGTGAGGACACGTACATGCATAGAAGATAGCCCAGCAAATTACTGAATTGCGCCTGCAAAGGAATGGTAAAAGGATTTACGCCGCCTGAAATGTATTGCCAGTCGAAGCAAAGAGAAAGGAGTCCGAGGCCCTCGTTCCCGTTTGATCCGCCAAAGACACGCGTGAAGTCTGCAGAGTTCGGATTTGCAAGGCAGAAGATTGAAAAGCCCGTGATGAGAGGGAATATCCACTCAGGAAATAGTTCCCAGATGAAGATACTAGGAGTCATGACAGTTAGTGCAGACAAGATTTGAACAATACGGGTAACATACGCAAAGAAGACTATGTAGAAAAGTCGAAGTTTCTTCTTCGCATTGCTTCCGACATTGAAGAACGCATCAAACATAGAGATAAGAGGAAGAACACCAGGATAGAGCATCTTCGATGGGTAGAGCAAGATTGCTAGTGAGGAGTATACAAATAAGCTCATGTCGGAGCGCTGAAAGCGATTCAGCTAGACTCACGTCGCATTAGACCTCCGATACCATACCCGATCATCTGGCTGCTGAACAGAAGGAAGATGCTAGCGGCAGGGTTTGGGTTGATATTGTAGTAGAGGCGCTGTACCGCTAGTACTTCCGTTCCAAGCGCGCTGTTCGCAGCAGCGCTAGCCATTATGACAATCATCGCATTTTCCTTTCTGTTGAAGGGCCCCGGGTTGAGGTATCGGAACCATCCTCTTGTTGGGATAAGAGTCTCCATTGCGAGTCCGAGAACGTAGGCGATAATCGCGAGGAACATGGTTGAGACGAGCACGGTTTGTGGCTTGAAGTAGTAGATCTCGGCTGGAAATGGAGTTTCACGATATCAGAAGACAGATTTCAGAAAAAAGGAGAGTCCGTACCGAGAACACCGCCGAAGGTACTCAAGCCCAAGCCGATGACGAGGACGCGAAATGTCCAAGGATTGAGACTCGGGTCATCCTCGACGCTGATGACATGCGTAACAAGATCTCTTGCATCGCTAAGAATTTCGCCCGTGTCGCTAGCGTCGTCACTGCTAGAACTAGCATCCGAACTCTCCACATCCTTCGTCAGCGATAAGCTCTTCTCACTATCGCCTTCTGGGGTCTTCTCGGCGAGAGGCAGGCCACGAGGAAGAGTCGACACATCGTTGATATCTGTGCTGTGCATGGCGACTGTTGCAGAACCTACACTGACAGGTCAGATAGGAGATGAGCTGCGAGACGAGACGAGTCGAGGGGTGCGGGAACTATATACATATGGGATTGAATAGATCCCTCGTCATTGTGAGCTTAGACCAGGTGGATGAGCTTGATAAGGAGTTATTCTTGCTTGGAATAGCACCGAGGAGCACACATGTGCCTTTAATGTGTTGCAAAAATAGCATCGTCCTGGGAGGCAACTGAAGTAAGTTTGGAACCGGATTGGCTTTCTTCTCGCGCCGCTCTGCCGATAACATTCAACTTCACTGTTTGAAGGTCTGGTAAAGGATGCAGTCATCTCGGCGCTGCGTATTTTGAGGATAAAGTTACAAAAAGCGAAGTCGTGAAATCTCACCTCTGGACAGCACTGACAACTCAGTAAGTTTGAATCAGCGATTTAGTGCCTGAAATACATACTCGGCCGCATGCTCAGCGCTTCTTACGCCGGGACTTCCGGCCTTTCAGTCTCATTTTGAACCCAGCGAGAAGGACCGGCGATAGTCTGAGCGCATGAGATTGCTGCCGGATAAAAACTGATGGATCGTCACAGTGGTCTGCGTTGCATAAACTTTTTATTGCTGCGGCTGGGCAGGCCTCCGCTCCTTACACCCTATCCAGAGATATCTGAGCCCGACTTCCGGCACCTCGAGTCTCGCTCGTGATCTTTCTCCCGCTCCCCCTGCGCATTGCCCCCGCCCCCGGCCCCCGGCCCCACTCCCGAACCTCCCGCAGATGCAGCGGGCTACGCGGCCTTCTTGTTTCTGCTGTCCATCGCACTGGACTTACCGGGGAGGACGTGTGCGAGGGCCCATTTGTGACCCAACTCGCAGATGCTCTTGACGAACCATTCTGTCGGCCGGGAGTGCCGACGCTGTGTGAAAAGGAGCAGGAGGAGCACGCGGTGCACGAGTCGACACAGAAGAGAATGGTAGAGGTTTGAAATAGAAGAGTGCTATTATGTCACGAAAAGCATACTATAAATAACTTAGAAATGTTCATGGCAGAAGGCTTAGTGGTTAAAGGTACTTACCTTGTTTGGTATCGAGCAGAGCCGTCTGCACTAGACTTGGAGAAGCTGACGCCGCCATGGAAAGACCAAGCGCAGAGACTCATATACATACTCAGTGCACTCGCTCTCGGAAACGTTCTCTTGCAGGTCATCGCGAAGCGAGAAGAACGCGCAGCAATTTGAATCATGTCAGGTGGTACTAGAGCACACTACAAGAGAGGCACTCACAACAGCATTGGTCACAGTGTTGACACCGTCGGGACAGCTGACACGCCTGTAGTTGGTAGCGTGAACGACGGCAGCGAGGGCGACAGCGGCGAGAGTGAGCTTGAAGACCATGTTTAGATGTCTGCGATAACCGTGCTCGTCAGTGCAGCGATGACTCGACGAGTAAGGAACAGAGGAGGTTTTGTGCATGCCTTTGTACCTGTCGTTCAACAACCGCTCGTTGACCGTTCAATGTTCAGAGTAGAATAAGATATATTTGTGTGGATAGCCAATGGGGAGGAGAATAAGCCCAACCAGCGCCATACGTTCCCAACGGAGACACCAGCTTTTAGCCTTTCAGGCCCATCCACTAGCTGCAGGTCAGCTAAAGAGCCAAGAAGCGCAAATTGAGTCGTATATTATTCCGTACGTTTTGCTTCTTTTGTGAGTGTATAGTCGGGATCCGAGCCCATGCGCATCATCAAGAGAATATCCTACGCGAAGCAGGTGCTCTGAGGAGAGAGCAACGCTTCCGCTGGCATTGCAACCAGTTTCAAAGTATGCATCGTACTTTCTTGGTATACTATAACAAGAATCTCCATGGCGACTGTACTCGGTTTTGCAAATCTTCAAAAAGAACCAAGTAGAGCAGAAAAGATGGCACTGACAAGTATTTAGTGTCCCCGGTCGTCTTCATTCGAACTCATCGAAGCACCACAGACATACCGACACGTCAAAAATTACTCGGCAAACCGCAATGTCCATGTCATATCGCAGAAACAGAACGCCCATTTGAAGCGGTCCCGGGTTCGAGAATGCACTTTATAATGTGAGATGGACGGCAAACGAGAGTTTCCAGGGCGTTTTTCGAAACTAGCTGCCACGTCAGTCTCGGCGTCGCATCTACTGTAGACGGAATGATCCTCAGTCCATTCACTTAATCCGTCCAAATTGTCGGCGTGATGAACTCTCAGCGCTGAGACGCTCGTACTAGTACGACCCGAGGATAAGAACCTGTGTGGTGCGAAAGGTAAAGATCGACTTGATTCAACGTTAACTAATGGCTTACTCGTGAGAAATGATTACGTCATTAAAACTAGACTCTCGGGTCTCAGATGTGTGACGCTGCTTTCATCAGGCCAACCTAAAAAGGTGGTAATGCAGCCTCAATGCGACTTATGATCTCGTTCTATCTCTGTAACGTTGTCTAGAGAAAGCTCAAGGGCTCTGGTATTCTGCGGAAGTTTGAAGAATGACATAAAAGAGAGGACGTTCAAGGCGGTAAAGGACCCAACGGCTCCAACGGGGCACCTAATGGAAGCCAGTGAATCCTCGAATATATATGCAAATGAGTCTCATAGCAATCAAAAACGATTTCTATTGAAGATGGCAATGATAAACTCTCAAGATCACTGCTCGTTACGCCAGTACCGATTGGCAGATGTGCATTCATATCGCTAGAACCTCAAGACGGATATACGCTAGTCTGTGCGAACTTTAATTTTCTGTCATCTCAGCCTTACTTCTGAGCGCAATATCCAAAAGTTGCCCTACTACTTCGGACCTATGCAATGTACAACAAAATCCGGATATTATTCGCTTTCCTCTCTGCGTCTCTACTTTGCGTATTTACAACAGGCACCGTCATTTCTGTCTTTGCAACGAAAGGCGCAGACAGTGAGTTTACCCGTTGGCCAATGGAATCAACTGAGCACTAATTTCTCTGCCCGAGCTTACAATAGAGTTCGTCAACTTCGGATCGGGATTGACATGCATTCGTGCGCTGTCATCAGCTCGTCTGCCTGGTTCAAGGCATATTGGACCCCCAAGACTTTCAACGAAGTCATTCTCTTCGCACTTGCTCTCGGCAAAGGAATACAGAGCTACAGAACTCGCCGGCCGGGTTCACACCTACGTCTGATAGACCTACTGGTGAGAGACTCTATCATGTACTTCTTTGTGTACGTGCATCACATTGCAATTTCATCATTTTCATCAGAGAAGCTGAATATGCCCATTCAACCCACAGTGTATTCATTTTCTACATTGCGGCCTGGACTGTATGGGTCGCTAAAGGCGTGAGACACTCTCTTCACATTCTATTTGTCAACCTGGCTTGAAAGTATGGGCTCCTCATTCCAGATATCTTATCTCGAGGTCCCAGCTGGTTTCGCTATGGCAATGGAGGCGATCATGAGCCAGAAACTGCTCGTGAATCTTGTGGAGGAGTACTCAGAGAGAGAGCGTGCAGGTCGGTGGGCTGAACAGTCAAGCACGCCTACGATTGGTAGTCGTCCTCAGCATATAAAGGTGGAAGAAAGAGTGCCGGAGTGGCAGCAGGACATAGAGCTTCGCGAATCTTCCAAGTTTCGAAGGTGAGCGGGATCCGCGCTTACACTGTTCTGAGTCTAACAATACATTCAGGCTATCGTACGCGGGCTGATTTGCTCGAGAGCCATGTTAAGGTATGTAGCTAAGTTGCGGGGATAAGTTTTACTATCATTGAACAGGTTCACTTGGTTGCCTCAGCTGCTGGGATTTCAGGCAAATTACGAACTGGCGGCGAGCCCGGATGGATTTCGCATACACTCAGAAACAATGGCTCTCGTTTGAGAATCATAGACGCATATGAATGATTGTATATATTTTGAATGAAGTGGGTATTGTTCTCGCTTGCGTTCGCAGTTCTAATTCTGGGATGGGCCTGCGATCAATGCGATTGTGTCGAATATAGTATAAAGTGCTGCTCAAGATAATACTACTTAGCGTACTCTACTCCGAAGGGTACAGGTTCAAAACAGCAACAGAGCTCCCGGATCGTGTGTACTGCTGTATTCCGGTTTCCTCCACCGTATCGTCGCCTGTTGTCTGCCCGGACGCATATATTTCATCGGCAAGCTCTCACAGTCAACACGCATACATAGTATTAATGTCGATCCCTTTCCGAACTCTCTATTCTGCATCACTTCGAGGTACAAAAGGATGTGGAAAATGAGAGTATGTTGTCACGGGAAATGCAGGCTATGGAGTGGCACATTGTATGAAGGCGGGCGACAGTCATCGTGACAACGTACGAAGCGACGCTAAACGGAAAATGGACGTCCTCAAAGTCGTAGGTGGGCCCGTAGAGGATAATCCAATGGCCTTGAGAATCAAATCGCCTCGCCTGTGTCCTATGTGGAGGCGGATCGTCTCCCATTATATTGTGTCATCCAATTGAATGGTCGCGACGAGCACGAGACCCGAGGCATGAGGAGCCCGGCGATGCCTCAGCAAGCCCCACACGTCTGTTGGTTGTCAGCTAATGGCGTTTTGAAGTTGCATGCCTGCGTTGTCCACCTGTCCCGCTTCGCACACTGGACGACCGATCCAGCTGCCCAAGGCCTCCTCAAAGTCCGCGAACACGTTTCGGAACTCGAAACTCTCCTTGGACTCTAGTCATCGGGCCTTCCTCATCCAGAATCGTGTTTCATAACGACTCAATGAGGTACTTCGGACGCGATCGCCCCGTTTCTGGGATCAGCTTTCACTGTTTCAGGTACATGCTCTCGAGTGTGAAGAGCGAGAGTGATCAAGCACGCGATCTGCAAGTTCAAGAATATACGCAGCTCCTTTTGACTACCACAGTGGTCACGATCATTCTTCTGCTCCCCCGCTCGTATTCGCCGACGTCATTCTTCCAAGGACAGTATCTAAATCAAGCCATGTACTGTTGTATTCCTCCTTTACAATTTAGACAAAGAGCGCATTCGCTCATCTTCAATAGGCGGTGCTCCTAGAGAAAGCCATCAACGCCTCCAGAACAACACGCCGCGTCTATTCGAAGAATAAGCATTCGATATGCATTATGAAGATGAAGTCGAGTACATACCTGCTCGCGGTTGATCGGCTGCTCGCCAAACTCAACTTTCGGGACATATGGCACCTTAGGAGCCGCAGTTGCTGGTTTGCTCACTTCTGCCTTTATGATGTCTTGCGCCCGTGTCATATTGACTAGTGTCTTCGCTACAGAAGTGGGAGGCAGGACCACCGTGGCTTCCGCAGCTCTTACTGCTGGACGCTCCTGACGCACTAGAGAAGGAAGCCGTGATATTGTAAGAGGAACATACAGATCGAAGACTGCAGTACACCTTACCGGACGATCCTTTGAGTGCTAGGACGCCTGATGAACTCGGCCCTTTTGCATCGTTTGATATGGCATCAAGTTTACCATTGACGTCTGAAGAGCCTCAGAAACGACGTTTTAATTTCTTTCTACGTGTGCGTACCTACTGGGCTTGAGGAGGTCGTGACCATCCCTGACAATAACGATTCTGCCGACTTCGTTTCAGGAGCTTGACCGGTCGTTCGATCAAGGGCAGCCGGATCCAGTAGCCTCGCTCCGGGTTGAACATCGTCTAGAACGTTTTGCGCGGATACAGGTTGCGTTGTATTGGTGGATGTCTCCGCGCCTCGCAGCCGCATCCCATGCTGTTCTACTGCAGGTTTATTGCGTGAAGTCACTGGTCTAGCGTCGCCTCCTAAAAAAAGGATCACGATCTTCATAGCGTTTCGCAGTGAGGTATCAGACATACCTGAGTTCAACAGCTCAATTTTTTCCAACGCCCTGGAATCCTTGCCTCCTGGAGAGGAGACTCGAGGGGGTAACTTCGACGGAGCCATCGTTAAATCACTGCCGACTGTTGAGAGAAAAGGTTGAGTTCGTTATCTTAGAGCGATTGTGCGTGCTTACTGCCAGTTGGAGTTGATAAGCTACGCTCGACATCTGATGTCGACGGCTGAGCATGGACGTTCGTCGCGAAGCATCGTACGAGAATCTGATCTTCGCCTCCTCCAGGAGTAGCACTCGCGATCGTCTTCTGCTCAGACGCAACATTTGCCTGACCATCTGTAACGCAGATCAATTGACAGAATTTCCACTCTCGAAAAGGCTATATACCTGTTACACTTGTCGGGCCATGCCTCATGCCTGCGCTCATTTGCTTTGAGTCCCTTGCCTTGAGCGTTGCGGGAGGCTGATCTTCCACTTCGCCACGAGGAACGCGAGGACGAGACTCAGATCCAACTGCTTCTGATGTTACTCAATCAGTTCCCCCGGCAGGTATACAGCATCTTCGAGAACTAGCGTACCTCTCGCGCTTGACGACGTTTCGATGTTCTTCATCACGTCATCTGTTGGTGAAGATGACGAGTCCAGAATTGATTCTTTCAGCCTTGTGAACGTAGAACCTGTGCCACCATGTTCTGCAGTGCCAGATTGGTGAAATTCATACAAAGGCCTTCAGATAATACCCATACCTGATCGCGACGACTCTGACGCTCCGATCTTGGCGGGGAGGTGAGCTCCTGATTTCTTTACAAAGGATACTGGAGATCCCGGCTTCGACGAATGATCCTTTAGGTCTTTGATGTCTACATGGAAGTATCAGGACAGAACCTCAACTTCTGCTTTCAGACAACGCATACTTGTGGAACTTCGGGAGTCATGGATGACACCACGCCTTGTCAGATCAGTTTCAGTTGCGTTCGCAGAAAAGTGAGTCTGGTCTTCCTTTACGCCAGAGGTGTCAAGCCTCGGTGCAGTGGCAAGCGCGTCTTTGGATTCTATAAGAGATCAAGAAGTGAAAGAGGAACCATCATGCGGGGTTTTGATTTGTGCATACCTTCAGTAACCGCGGAGCTTGAGCTCAAGCTCGCTTCTGTCGGGACGCGTTCTACCGCTTCAGAGCGCGAGCGGACTTGACCCATCTCCCTTCGGCCATGAGTAATGGAAGGAGTGTTTGGCTTCGGTGTGGCTGCGGAAAGAGGGCAAACAATCTCAAGTTAAGATCGATATTACTCTTCTTGTGTGATCGAGAACGTACTTCTTGAGAGAGGAGAACTCTGGCTTTTGTCTACTCGCGGCTGCTCTTCTCCTTTCGACGCAATGGTGTTGCGAGTCTGTCCTTCCTTTTGACGAGGCGTATCCTGACCTTTGTGCAGAAGCGCAGTTGCAAATACATCTGTCGGATCTATGCATACCGGTTTAGTGTGACTTCGGTATAGGTCTACTATGAATGCTTACCAACTGAGCGCGAAAAGTTCAAGTTTAATTCTGGCTTTGACGGTTCGAGCTCCTTCATTCCGGGAGTCCGAAGTTGATAACCATTACCGCGGACAGATCCAGAACGAGACGCATGTTTGTCATCTGTATCAGTCTTAGCATGGGGTTTCATACTGCATGTCAACCACGCGCACCAATTCGATCTGAAGGAACACCTTTTATAGCCGATGCATTCCTCTCTGTTACTGAAGAAGTTAGTTCTGAATGGGTTGGGCTTGCGAGATTTGTCTGTGTGTCCTCAGCAAGCCTCTGTGTCCTTCCTCCACGGTTAACTCGAAGAGACGCCGATAGATCATCCGGGGCTTCTGCTCGGCATTTCAGGGACGTAAAAGAGCGAGATATGCAACTGCACGCACCTTTTAGGCTTGGTATGCTTTGCCTCGTCGATGCCAAGGATCGCCTGTCTCGTTTCTCCATTGGTGCATGGCTGTTGTCCTTTGCCGAACTAGAACGAACCGGAGAATCAGTCATGAGAGCAGCTATAACCGCCTCTGCATTAACTGTAAAACATTTAGATTGAGATGAATACGATAGATCATTAGATGTTCGCGCACCACTTGGCTTCGACGAAGTCGGGTCTTCGACTGAATTTAACAGCTCTAATGCGCCTGCTGTAGCCAGGATATGGGGCTGGTAGCTCTTCCCGGGAAGTATGGCCTGAGAACTTGCGACTTCCTTCTCTGTGTGTATGTCCTTTCTGTCTAGAGAAAAATCAGGTTAAGGTCGGAACATTGGCTTTCTACGCGCTCACCTCCTCGAACCGGAGAGCCCTCTTTTTCCTCCAGTGTATCACTACCCATCATTGTTGATTGTACTGGGTCTGCAAGGTCCAGCGTCGAGGTATGAGTAACGCCACCGAATTCACCTGCCGTAGCTCGTCAGTGTATATACATTGTAGTATTCTGAAGCACGCACTCGATTTCGACGGCTGGGAGCCAGTAGTACAAATAGGACGAGACTGGCTTCTTTCGACTCTGCCTGGGCTAGCTGGAGTATCTGACCTCGACGGGTTCGCAAGCACAGCCGTATTAGCTGGACAAAGATGAGTTCCGAAAGAATACGTACGACGCCCAGTCTTACCTTCGGGAATTGATAGATCCTTCTTCATCTCCAATTCAGACTTCCCTCTTCTATCTTCATCAGATACACTGTACGGACGATCTTTCTCTTCGCGAGGAACGACTTCAAGGAAAGAGTGGGGCTCTGATGTAGATGCATGCTGTATGCCATCTGAAGCTTCTTGAACAAGTAAATTTGATGCTGATACTGAGTACAACATGCATTCACCTTCGAGCACAGAGTTTTCATCTCTCGAGCGTACACCTCTCGTGTGCGATGATGAGGAAGGGCTGCTCGGAATTTTGTCGTCTAGTTTCGTCGACGATGTTTTCGCGATACTCCCATTATCGCCTAAAATTGGCTATCAGAAACGTTCAGCGAGTATCTCTAATAGCGTACTTGGGCCATGCTGGGCAGTAGCGGTATCTTTTTGAGGAATAGTGTTCAGGTTCAGGTCGCTGTGAGCTGGCTGTTGCGCCTGATCGACAATCAGCGGCTGTGCCGATTCTGCCGAGTCTTGCCACGTCATCGGCGTCTGCGCGTGTTGCCGCCGGGCCGCCGATCCAATGTCATTTTTATTTTTATCTTCTCGGCTTGCTACCCGCTGCAGAGTGTCGCGGACTTCAGACTCGTGCGGAGTAGACTCATGCCTGGATTTTGTTGATTTTTGCTCGAGATTCTGCGTGCTCGAGGACTCTGCTATCGACGACAATGAAGGCGTGTTCGAGGACGTGAAAGCTTGACCTGTTGGTGGCCTCGTGCTGGTGCTACCCGCGTTTGTTGCTGTGAAAGATGGCATCGCGCCGAAATGGTTGCCCTCATCGCTTAAGGGCTCAACATGTTGTTCCACAGGAAGCTTCGATGCGGTATTGACTCGGATGTGAGCTTTTTGTGATAGCAGGTTAGGTAAGTTTCTTACTGCGGTCTTGTAGTCATGAAGAACATACCTGATTTTGGCAGCTCAGCAGCCTTCGATTGAGTGTGCCGGGTTTGTACTTCCTCTTCTAGGAAGTCGACTGGAGAGTTTGGCTTCGATTTCAATGGTGAAGTGCCCTTGACGTCTAACACAAAGTCGGCTTGGTGTTGACATGCATCTCAAACTGGACGTGCTTACCGTTACTGAAGCTGAAAGTACTCCGTTCCTCCACAAGATTAGAATTTGCACCCACTGACATTGAAGAGTCGGAAATTTGAAGCTGTTCCGTGTCTCTGCTATGAATGATGTGTACGCTGAAATTCTGTTCCGCTGTATGCGCACCCTCACCACCTGTAATTTATGTTGGCTTAAAGGTCTACATTTTGGGTCAGAGATGCGTACCTTTTGTGCTCGAGGAACTCTCTTCTATCCCTGTTCTTCTTGGCTCTCTTCGTTTCTTCTTGAAAGTCGTAGAGGGACGATCCCCCTCTTTCCCAGGAGAAGTGATAGGACAGGAAGGATTCAACTTGGGAGCGGAGGCTCCTCTGCCATCTATGCGACAGACTCAGGTTATCATTGTAATAATAACCTTTTCCCTCTGAACGCACCTATCGCATCCTTAGGGCTTTTGCCGCCGCTCGGCAATACATCTTTCGCAGACGCTATGCCCGAGGAAATTGTCGGAACTAGTTCAGGCCGCGCTTGCGGGGCTGACATATAGGTTCAATAAAATTGATCCATTTCCTATCTCAGGGAGACATACCTGATTTCAATGGTTCGTCCGCTTTCGACTCAAGAGGAATGCGGTGCTCTTTCTCTCCTTCAAGAATGATCGGAGACTCTGACGTACGGATGGGTGTTTCCTTCCCATCTAAATACTAGATCAGCGACGGTATTGCAAAAGTAGATTTTGAAGGCGCACCGCACGGGGGACTCTGTTCCATCAGTTGGTTCGTCGGCACACATCGTTCCCCCCCAATGCAATCTTCTTCTTGAGAAAGCATCATGGCAGCCTTGTCCACCGAGCCGACGGAGGTCCTCTCACTGTCTGCGTTGTTCTGAGATACTGTTTTGCACGGGCTTGAAGAGCTCCGATTCGTGCATGGTCCAGGTAGCTTAGTCACTGGTACACACAGCGCAGCAGGCGACTGATCTGGTTTTCGTTTACCAGGGACCTGCCAGACGAGCTCCGGCGCGTCGATGAGTATGTCATTGGAGCCTTTGAGGTAGTGTTAGTCAACTGCACACATAGAGCTATGCATGCATACCATTTGGCTTCGGTGAATTCAGGTTTGTTACTGTTTCCGACGTCCGTAGAGCATCAGGATGTTTATAGTTCTCTTGCCTAGGGATGATCTGACCATCAGGCTTTGTTGATTCCACTGACGTGTTATGGAGGCCTGTGAAAGCATCAGGGCGAAGTCAATAACATTGTCCATCAATAAGTGCTTACCTTCCGAGGTCGTGATGCTCTGTGTGCCTCCGCCTGATGCACTTTTAGGGCTCCTACAGCTCTCATCTTTGGCTAAAATGGCGGCCATATCTGACGAAGCGACTAAGTTCGGGGAGGCTGCAGGCTCAAGTCCTTTGCGGGAGGCTTCGTTGTCGTTGGTCACTTCTAAACAGCTCGTTGACAAACATCTGTAGGAAGCTTGAGAGGAACGAACCTGGTTTCGATGACTCCTTGAGCTCTTTCGCAACATGAGCACGACCATTTTTTTCGCCAACGGTGACCTGGGAGCCGTGCTTCGGCTTAGTCAATGACGAGTTTCTGGGATCTTAAGCGAGATTAGTACAGGCCTGTGTGAACTAAAGTAAGACCACCTTTGTTGCTTTCTGGCCTCGCGAGCTCGCCACCTATTGGCGACATGGAAGCTGTCACTGGACGACCTGCAGCGTTGGGCACTGTCGACTCTCCCTCCCACATGCAGCTGTCACCTGTAGCAACAGGTTTATGAAGTTCGATTGCTGATCTCGATATCCCATCTTTTCTCGCGAGCCCAGTCTCGTTTGAGTTGCACAGAGCATCATCTAGATCCGGCTCGTGATCTAAGGGAGCCGAGGAGCTGATCTCCAACGTACGTTTAGCACCTGTGCGATGATTGTAAGCCGAGTCCCTCGAGGCGTTCAATTATGTGTGTACCTTCCGCCTTAGAATTGCTCTGGATCGGCTCTGGTTCAGTCAGCTTATGGCCTTTATTCTTAGAGACGACCAGAGACATTTTTTTTCCAGCTGTAGGTGTATTACAAGAGTCGGAGAGCACTGTGACCTCAAATGGTATCTTATCTTCTGTTACTGTCGTCTTTATGGAAGCGAATGGGGAAGGAGATGTCGGGCTGTCCAGCTTCGTCGTCGTTGGCGAGAAGACGGTACTCTCTGTAGTAAAACAGCAGTTGAGCGAATGTTACTAACAAATTGCTGGGAGGCCTACCTGGTTTTGCAAATTCTGCCTCTTCGATCTCTGAAGCGTGAATCCGGTCTTGAACTTTACCAAGACTTATAGAAGAAGGTGACTGCATGGAAATTGGAAGCGCGTCCAGAGATCCTGAACAAGTCTGAGTATGTGGGCTGCCTTTTCGCAACTTAGGCGTACCTTTCACGTTAAGTATATCCTGACTTGGCCCGAGTCCTGCAACCGAAGATCCTTCAGTCTCGGGAAGAGCTTGGAACTGATCCTTTGCCGCCATAGGAGTGGTAGGCGTGGAATTCTGAGATGCTGGTATAAGAGCGTCCTCGACGTCCGTTCTGAGGTTTGGGCCGAAGTAGTTGAGTTCAATCCCTATTGTGCGCGCACCCTTCGCGTTGGATCCTTTAGATGCAGGAGTAGCGGGAGAGGTAAGCTGCCTCTCCGCTTGTAAGTAAATCTCCTGTGTTTCGAAACTCGACTTCTTTTCAGACATGTCTTTCACACCTGCAACACGTGTTCATATTTTTGCATCTCTAGTGATGTCTGTGTATACGCACCTTCACTTGTCGGAGAGATTTGGCTCTGGAGAACCTCCGTCGTCTCGGAATTAGAAATGGCACGATTTCCTTGGGTAGTGGATGTACTACGGTCTACCTCCGCTACAACTATAGAAACATGTTCTCCATTATCAGCGCCAGGATGATACTGATCATGAGTCTCAAGGCACCTACCTCCAGAGCTCGCAGACAAACCTTCTCTCGCTACTCCTGCTTCCTTCGTTGAAGGCACTGGCATGTCTTGGTCAGGTGAACTCGGGATTGTCGGCGGAAGCTGTAGTTCAATGCTCCCATCTATAATTTTTATATCAACTTGTAAGTATGCCAATAATACTTTGACGATACATACCTGAACGCGACGGCAACGCATTCTTCACCTCGACAGGGCCGGGAGGCTGCTCGATTTCATTCTCACGAGCAACGAAACGGTCCAGCTCTACCAGTTCTGCAGGCGCATCTTTCGCAACTGCAGACTACTCTTAGGAAAAGCTAGAACTATAGTAAGCAGAGATTGTACCTTCTGAGCTCGACGCACTCTCGGCTGTACCGGATCTCGCTCCCAATGATGGCCTCTGTTCCAACTCAACGGTGGAACGAGACCGGCTCCCCTGAGAAGGAGCGGCCTGATATTCGGGCATGAGTGTTGCTCGTGACGTCTCTTTCACAGCTATATACTACTTAGACAAAATCATGATAGCAGAACAGGATCGAGCTCGCACCTGCTAAGCTGGCAGAGATTCCAGTCATGTTCAACTGTAACGGCTCAAAGTTCTTCGTCTGGGGCGAAGCATGAAAACGATCTTCAACTCTACCGAGGACGGCCTGAGAGCAGACCAAACGTGCAACTGCGGATGACTCCACTTCGTCGCCTATAGCAGCTTCAGAGTGCTCATTTTGTGCTTGCGTACTATTTCGAGCCGAAGAGGTCTTGTTCATAGGTGTCGCGTCATCTTCAGTTTCAGAGGAAGATAGAACTGAATTGAACGGGACCTCATGGCCCGTTGTCGTAGCTTCAGAGCCACCAACATTGACTGCAGAAACAGATAAATTATTGCCACGAAAGAAAGACTGGGAAGCATACTAGATTTCTGTGACTCAACGAAGCTGATCTTGGAGTGAATATGAGTTTTGTGAGCCTCTGCTTCGGTTCTGGTCGGGGCACCAGGTCTATACGTTGTTAGTGTTGTCTCGCCTTGATCTGCTACATTTTCAGAACTAAACTGCTGAGATAGAGTCGCATATTCACCTTCATACGTAACAACTGGTACCGACGGCTTAGCATTAGTTGACTTCAAATGAGTACGGTGCAGAAGGTCTTCTCCATCAGGAGCGACATGCGCATTCGCTATAGACTCAGCAGAATGACCAGCTTTGTCACCTGTAAAAGATTTAATATGTGGAATTGGGGTCGACCCTTCGGCTTCCGTACCTCTCGTGCTGGACAAGCGGTGACGAATCTCAGATTGCGATGGATCGACTTTCTCTTCGTCAAATATGACTTCAGAGCCAGCATTATGCGAGGCAGTCATGTCTTCATTTCCTGTAACATAATGAGCTTGATTCATGAAGAGCTTTCACGACTGTGTACTCCTACCAATGTCATTCCCTCTCAACGATTCATCCACTAGTTTTGATGCTGACAATCCTGGAGAGATTGGACCAATAATACTCGCTGATGAACTGTCGTCAACGTTGTTCTCTTCTCAAAAAGCAAATGAGTGCCGCGTTCGTTTTGATACAAGAAAGATATACCTGTCTTCGGCAGTCCCGAACCTTGCGATTCGCAAGCATGTCCGCCTTTCTCTGCATTATGGATGGGTGGAGCTCCAGCGTTCGAAGCAGCTGAGTGGAAAATACAGCGGCGTGAGTCACAGATAAGAACTGCCCATTGCTTCATTAAGCCTGCGTACCATTTGTGCTCAAGGAGCGATTATTTATAGGCATGCATAACTGCTCGGTTGTCCTCGACTTGGGGTGTATGCAATATTGATCCTCCTCGCACCCCCAAGCCCATAAGATGAATACGACGAGGCGGTACTGATCCTCGTCCATACTTTCGTTTACGCCCTTATCCTTGATTGAATGAGCTTTAAGACCAGCGTAAATCAAGGCTGAGATGTGCGTAGGAACAGTGAAATTCAAATCCTTGACCATCGCTTGGTCTAATCCATCCTCAAAAAGATCGCGTATCTTCATACTGATGCAACCCTGTGAGTTCATGCAGCAGAAGATAGTCTGGTGCTTACCTGCTGGTGATAAGCTGCGCAACGAAATATAAGAGCGTGAGAAAGTGGTAATGGACACAAAATCATTGCGCTGTCAAATATTTACCAAATGAATATGTTGTTCGGATAAAAAGTACAGAGTCTTGATAGCAGCTGAATCTGGAAACGGTTGGATAGTCAGTCAGCTTCTACGAAGCCTATGTAACTGCGCATACCAAGAGGCCTGGAGTGTTTGTATATAGACAAAATTACGAGTCTGTCGGCTTTTGACCTCCATTCAAGCTCGCCAGCGGCCTTCAGCGCGAGATCGAGGGCATAGTTCGCACCATCAGACGAGAGCGTAGTTTGATTTGCTTGCAAAGACTGGAGTTCATGGATGACTTGCTCGTAATCTGTTGTTAATCCGAGCTTCCTCATAGAAGAAGGACTGCTCAGTTCTTGACCGTCGTGATACGCTACGAGTCCGAAACGGATACCACCACGTTGGTATCGGGGCAGACGAAGAACGTGCCGACAAATGTTCTCCATGTCCTTCGCGGAGCAGTAGAGAAAGTTGTTCATGGTCTTCTGCGTGTCCTGAATGAACACCATGTCCCTGGAGAGTTTGAAGTGAGTTATCGTACTTTAAACGCAGTTCAAGAGGAAAGGCTCTGCTGACAAAGATTTAAGAGGATATTGGTCCGTCATGTTGAGAGAGTACGGCAACGATGAACAGTCTCCCAAGGAGAGCCACACAACTTTGTGAACGGAGACGAAAGTCAGATGGTTCCGCCAATAGAGCGGGTTCAGAATGAAGATTGAAGTCTTGCAATGACTCGGGAAAGTACGCAATAAAAAGGTATTTCAATGGCTGGCAATGTATCCAACTATGAAGCTTAGAGGATGGACCTATCAGCTTTGAGACGCCTTATCGCTCCCTTGAGGCGTTTATCTGTAATCCCCGACATATCGGAAATTCGCATTTTGCGGAGCCATGAGCATAAGGCTTCCATTCCAGCGTCTATGAGCAGCGGTTGATGGGCATGCGACGAGTAAAGGATAAGTTGGTGAACGGGAAAGGAATGATCCCGAGACTGAAAAAATGAAGGGCATTCGCCGACATCATGTAGCAAAAGGGATAGCATCAGATTTCAACTGCATCAGATAATCGGAGGCCCCCTGTCCTAACCCAAGCCGCATAGTTGTGGACACGACGTAAACATTAGTCAGCCGAGGAAGCCAATTTACAACGTTTTGACGATTCTTCGATCGGAAAAGGGTCTTGGCGGCGTCTACATTGTCAGAAATCGACCATAGCAGGCACGAGAGCTTGAGATCTGTCCACGGAAAAAGAAATGGCCTGTATCTGAGTCGCACTAAGTCCGGCGTATAGGTGCCGTGATGAACGCAGAACAGGAGAATGCGTAACATTGGCGCCTGTAACGTGCAATCAACAGACCTCAAGGCAGCTGCACCCCTGAATTCGAATTCATTGGACCTCGAGTGAAACGTGAACCCATGCAAAGGCGTAGTCCTCCAAATATTAGTGCAATGCGAAAACCACGTTGTAACCTTCCCCGCAAAGCAAGCAGAGAAAGCTTGGACTGAAGCTTGAGGCGCCTATCGACTTCAATCTTGTTGTGCCGACGATAAGTTCCATCTGCTTGTGCTCACAAGAAAGTTCAATTAGACAGGGCCACTGAAAAGGGCGCTAGGCGTACGGAGATGAATTTGCAGCAACTCAACTCAATGGTTCACGAGTCAGCACAATTGACTGTAATCGGGGCCTCGGAATCCGATAAAGTTGCATTCTTGGGAAGAAGACATTGTTACATGCTGCGAGACAGCCAACTAGGAGTAATGAAAGATATGATCCACGTCAATGTCCTGCTCTTTGTCAAACGTCCGGCTATTATCGTTAATCAGAGGAAATATCAAACGAAGAACAATAACCATCCAACCAACCTGAAGTTCTTTGTCCTTGGTCCGCAGAGCAAAACGAAATTGACGGGGACGTTAATCGTAAATTTCTTGACTATTGTGAAACTATCCGGGATGACAATATCCTCGCACATGCGGCGGAGTTCTGCGTCAAATAATTGCAAAACGATTCTGTTGCTGCCTAGGTTTCGAAACCGAACAGGAGCTATAGAGAAGATACCCTCTTTTCCCGCGCAAGACGCTTCATTATCCTGCATTATCCTCATGCATTCGGCGTTGTGCCGACGAGCATAAACCTGAATAAACGTAGCATGAGAAAAGTAGAAGATATCACGGCGGCGACTCACCCTCTTTAAGGATTTTTTCGCGTCGGCAAGCGTAGCACTACTGATGAACGTGTTGTAGTTATGTCTTGCAGGGGACAAGTCATTGTAGATGTTTCCAGCTTGAAGGGTCGTGACTTGCTGACCTCTCGAAGTCAACTTCTCCTGGAGCTCATCGATAACCTCGTCAATAGACAGACCATCTTGAAGAACGCGTCGCGCGATATCCGCCTGATATTCGCAGCTCAGGATTTTCAAATCGAGTCTTTCCAGGAGGGATCCAATCATACACGCTGCAAGCAGTTTGTGGTCATTCAAAGAGCAGAACGTTCCACTGTAAATTGTCATTAAATACAGTCTGCATAATAGTGTTGACGTCTCTTACAGCGATAAATTTGACAGCGCTTTATAGAAGTCTATCGCGTATTCCTGAGTAGTTTAAGTCGAGCTGGAAGTCCTGGGAAAATATAAACGAGACTTACCGTGGTTTTACCGAGGGTGGGCTCGCATGCAAGAGTGAACTGATTCATCCTTTGTGAGATCTGGGGAATGCGCCTAGTACTTGGATGACATACAATAGAGTAGCCCTCGTTCGCCATATCCCTTGCAAGTTTGATAGGATCATGAATTGTTATACCTTCATGATTCCTTAGTAAGATCCCTCTAGAGCTAGAAAACTGTGCTATGTACCTTTAGGAGCGCCGTCGGGGAAAGAATCATATTTCTCTTTAATGCCATGTGGTGCGGCGTCGGTGACAACCACAATCGCTTTCAGCGCTTCATCCCTCCAACCTTTCGTTTCGGTGTAGGCGTACTCCAGTGCTGTGGTGAAGGCTTCGGGGAGATCGCCCCCACCCTTTGCTTCGAGAGAGGCAAGATAGCCCTCCATAACTTTCAGATCGTATGTGAAGGCATGCGATTTGACCACGAAACCATTCTCTTCAGCCGGATAATCGCGGTATGCGAGGAGCCCCACTTGTAGTCCTTCATGCTGCTGCAGTCTTCCTGACGCGAGAAGAAGTCTGCAGATCTCGACTATGCTGTTCTTTGCGCTTTCGATATAGTTTCCCATGCTTGCTGTGGCATCTTGGATGAACAAGAGATCTCTACATATTTCAAAGCTGTCATTACGAGTTCAGCTGAGCAAAAGAGCCGAAATCGAGACTCACAAAGTTGCACCATCGTCGGTCTGCTCCGAGCCTTGACTCATTATTGAAGATGTAACCTAAGAATTCCTTGGAGGGAGGGTGGGGGGGGGGGGGGGGCAGAAAGCTAGTCCAATGCGTCAGAAGCAGGAGACCACTCGCTTTCTCGTAGCTTGAGTGGAATTGCGCGTCTCTCTTTCGGCCGTGAAGGATGGGCGTCCTCCGATCAGCGAAGCCAGCCATGTCCCTGGTGGCTGGAAACTGAAGGCGTCATGAGGATGAATGGATAACGACGTTGATTCATAGATAGCACAAATTCCGGTCATTTTTCATCTCCGTCCTTCACTTTGCAGAGCTTCAGAGCAAGACCGTGACGCCGTGAATGGCTACATCCGCCTTTGGAAAAACGCAGGTTCACGAGGTGAACAATGAGCGCTAAATTTTGACAGCATGGTCACAGGAGCGAACGACGCGCCAAGGAATGTAGCTTCCTACACGGCTTGTGTACGGGCTGAACCGACGTGTTCAATGCGGTTTCCGAGTCGGTGCATTGATTGGCCAAGCTCCTGCCATCCGAATTTTTTTAGGCGCTGGCTACTTACGTTATCTGCTTCCCGCGTTTCCCATCCATCTCAATCACATGTCTGTACGTTCATCCCTTTCGTCTCTTGCGAGTACCTATTTTCATTATGTCTGATGGCTTTGGCAAAATACAACTTCGTGGCACAGCGCATTCGACGACATGGATGCGGATCGCAAGCAGCTCAGACACCAACGTGACTCTGGAGATCCGCTCATTCCATTGGAAGACGCAGCACCATCGGACTTACTCCGAGTCCTTGAAGGCACTCAAGCGCCCATAATATATTCATGCGAAGTATCATGTCTATCTATTCGGATGGTTTACGTCGTATGGTGCCCCTCTGTGGTGCTTGTAGATTATCACAGCCATCTCCTTCGATAGCAGAATGCCGTACTTTGGCCAAACATTGAAACAATTGGTTCGATAGG